>CAXHSM010001150.1:1344632-1469479 GCA_964019185.1 Maratus speculifer | reverse complement strand
TGGCACTAAAGATTTATGCAATGGTGCATACAAAAGATCAGCACTGAGGAAGGTATGCTATATGCTACTGAAACCGGTATGCTTGGAATATGAATATTCTGGTGTTCTAACGTTGAAAATAATTTTAACTTTATCATATTGCACCAGGCAACAACCTATTACTTAATCATTATCATATTGTAGTCCCAGCATTATGTAATTTTCACTGACCATTTGGTAGTGTTTGTAATTCAAGGGGCAGGATAATTTTTGTTGTATAAAATGAATATTTTAAAATCAATCAAGCTTTTTTTGTTTATTAAGGGAGGCAAATATTTTTTTTTTTTATAAAAAAATATAGTATTCTTCTTCATCATTATTTATATTTAGTATTTTATCTTAATTATTTACATTAATATCTTTCTATAATTTTATTTACTTAATTTTTTTAATAATTACTTACTTTTTAACTATTTATTTATTTAAATATTTTATTTAATTTTTCAATGTTTGAATTTATTGTATGCATTCATTATAAGACTTAACTACCAACGAAATTGATGTTTCAAAAATGTAAATAAATCAATGACCAGAAATCTGCAAAATTCTAAAATCTGCACAACCCCTGGCCCCAAGCTTTGCGAATTTGAGGGAGTCTACTGTAAATAGTAAATAATATAAAAAAGAAAAAAGAACAAATATCAATAATATAAGAAATGATAAAGAAAAAAAATTAATTTTGAAATAATAATTCAGTACAGATTCGCTACGTACATAGTATCCAGTTGGAAACTTATTGCAGTGCAATATATCAATGTATTTAAAATATAAAAAATAAAAGTTGTTATATGAATATTATTGAAACAGTTGTATATTACTTGGATTGAATAATATATGAGTACAGTTTTTTACTTTTGTTTTATTTTTCAGTTTTAAATACAGTAAAACTATTAACTGATAAACAATATATTAAGTTAAAAAATGTAGCAAGCACAGAAAACATTTGTTAAAAATGTGCATTAGTAAGTTGATATATATATATATATATTTTTTTTTTTTTTTTTTGTCACAGATTTATAAAAATATTTTGAACTGCGACTTATGTCATTTTTGAAGTGATTCAATTAGTGAATAAATACAAATGTAAAATCTTAACTTACATTTTGCAAACGAAAAAAGAACAAAAATTAAAATGTTAACTCAAGGTTAAAATTACCATATGAAATGGAAGACTTTAAAATTGTCAATAATTGATACTGAATTGATAACAAAGCATAACTTAGTTCAGGAATTCCCTGAAATATGGTAAGGCAAAATTCAGGGAATCTCAAAATATTTAACATTATGGTGGTCATAGACTGGAAGCGACAACACAAACAATCACCTCATCTAGTTCATCGCTGTAACTCCTGATTTGGTTGTAACACTTGTAAGCCAAATTTTAGCGGTTGACTTAGCTTTGTTTGTCTTGTTGGCTTTGCTTGTCTGCTCTAAATCAAAATAAATAAATAAATAAAAATATTTTTTTAAATATAAATTCTAATAACTTTTGCTTAATTAATTACAAATAAACAAATAAATACAATAATCTGCTGTAAATAAAAGATTTTAATAATGCTTTAAATGATTAACTTTCTGCAAAATGAAAGTTGCAATACATGAAATTTTGTGTAGTCACATTATCATACTACAAATTGCATAAATTTAGTTCTAGATTAACCAAAGAAACGATGTTAGTATTAACTTTTTTCAGTATTTATTTGTTTGAAGGGTGGAAGAGTTGAGACTTATTTTAGTAAAGAGTAAGATTAATAAACTGATGCTTTAAATATTACCTGAAAATACAAACTGGGCGAGAAACAAGACGCCAATACAAGAATGAATTATGGTCTAAATTCGTGTTCATTGGAAATGATTCATTCATTGTTAATGGATTGATTCAATATTGATGAATGAAGTCATTCGTCGTGATTCATTCATTCGTTGGCGTCTGCACATTTGTAATGGTTAGACTCACTAACAATCTCTAATTTATAAAATCAATTTACTGATCCATCTTCTTTACTAAACTAAATTTTTAATGAGATATGTTTTTTTAGTTAGGCTTTCAATGAAAATCGATAACTTGTGATTTGATCGTATGATGCACAAAGTTTTATGTGTCGAAACTTTCATTCTTGCTAGCAGTTATTTAAATTAAAATAATAGTAAACCTAATAGTAACTAATAGTAGCAATCAAGCCGATTACTTTAATATTTTAAATTTAAAGACGTTAAAATTAAAATTTTACATAATATTTAAACAAATACTTTCCTTTTTTTTCTTTTTACAAGTATATTTTATACTATGAAAATTACGTTCTGAATTATTAATTAAGAAAATTTTTTTAATTATATTTTTTAATTTCATGCTTGTGAACATATTTTATTTTCATACTCTGAAACAAATATTTTAAAATCAAAGGGAAATTTTGAAGAATCGGTTTTGAAAAATAAATTTTACACTCCTACTGTCAAACCTTTTTTTTTTTTTTTTTTTTTTGGTCCTTCACATAAAAGAGTGTTTATTCTTTGTTGTGAACAAACAATACAAGATACTTTGGAGTTTTTGCCCTTGAAAAATATTTTGTATTCAACTATATAGTACATATTTGAATAGTTCGGAAGTAATTTTATTTTTTCTTATTAGCAATACTAGATGTGTTTGTAAATAATTGTTTTGGAGTGTAACTTTTAAGTTCCCTAACTTCCTCTTGTGAAAATAATAATGTGTGGATAAATGCTACAAATAAGTTAAGTTTAAAAATATTAGCTTTAGTAACCTGCAACTCATGTGTGATAATAATTATTCCTTTAAATTTTTATTTTGGCACAAAATATTTTTTTGGTTTCACAAAACTAACATGATTTTATAAAGTCAGGCTGGATTTCTCCGAAGTAGGCCCAATTACTTATAAATGCTTTTTATACAACCAAGTCTCTTAAAAAAATGTTTTAAATAACATTATTTTTAAATCTTACACTATAGCAAAAATTTTTTTATTCTAGCTTTTGAGATTAACATGTCAAAAACCACTTCTCTTGTCTTTGATATTTACAATTGGTTTATTGTATTTAAATGTTTCAAAAATATTTTTTTTTATCGAATAAGATAAGTTTGAATAAGAAAGTTAAAATAAGTTTGCAGTGTTAATTCATTAGCAGATCTTGTTGCAAGGGGATATTAATAGTCAAACATGTGAAATTAAAAAATAAAAAATTGCCTCTCTAAAAATCATACAGTTTGCTTCATTGTTTCATGTTAATTATTCACAACTCAATTTGGACATTGAAAAATCATCTATAATATTTTTTAATAAACGAAATGTTAGTGAACCCTGGAAAAAGTAGCCTAAAATATCCCCAGTTGATGGAAGTTAATTTTTTTTTTTGGTACTACTACTCTGTTATCCCGTCGTCCGATTTCACCAAATTATACAAATCGCCAAACTAATAGCGGAATTATACATATTGATGTAATTTTTATTTTAAATAATTAAAAAACAAATAATTAGTAGAATATTAATAGAAATACAAATAAAAAGTCTAATTAAAAATCACTTAATGATGTTTTAAACATGTGTATCATATATTTAATGTCATTGAATTGACATTCACGATCATCCATTATTGTCACTTAATCTTATAATTTGGCGTTAGTATTTTGGTCAATGGGATAACAGAGTAGTACCTTTTTTTTAAAAAAATGCCTCTCTAAATACAGTTTGCTTCATTTTTTTATGTTAAAATTGTTTACAGCTCAATTTTGATGTTGAAAGATCATATATGATATTTTTTTAATACAGTAGAAGACCTATTATCTGGAATCCTTGGGACCGAGGGCTTTCTGAATTTTGTAGATTTTGGTCCTTCCAAATTTTGAATGTCTCTCCACCCCCAAACTCTGGAATTTTTCAAAAGCATAAAAATAACAAAATTAAAACAATCTCTTGTAGAATATGAATAAAATTTTTGTTTTGAATGTTTTAAAGTTATGTAAATAACAAATATTACTGCATTATTCAATGATAACAGTGAAATGTTTAAAAAAATCAAATGGTTTATGAATATTCCATCTACAAACTCTATTTTTTTTCTCTTTACAGCTACATAGTTTTCTAAAAATTTTTTGATAGGTGATTTTTAATATATCTTATTTCTTAAAAAATTTTGCTTGTTGACAATGCAGGAAAACTTTGACAATTTTTAACTATTTTTGCGAATTTCATTAGGAAAAAATTAGAAACTGTGAGCAGATAAACTTTTTTGAAATGTCTGAGAAAGGAGGGAAGATGCTATAAAATAAACAGAACTGTCCTACCATATGTGTATTCAAATAATAAAATGGCATAATCATAATTTTTATTGGAGGAGGGGGAAGGGACAAAATATCTGACTATTTTTTTAAACAAATTGTAATATAAATTAGTTTTAAAGTAAAATTTGACAAAAAGACAATTTTTTCCTAATATCAGAAAGAAGAGGAGTCCGTGTTTCCCCACCACTGAAATAACTTACTTCCATGGTTGCACATTGAAATAATAAACTGAAATAGAAAATTTAAAATCTGTAAAATTTTTGAAAATTTTCAGAAATTACAAAATTTTAATAAGAATTTACAAATTTGGAAATTTTTTTAATGTTTTTCTTTTCTGTATTTTGGAATTCCAAGTACTAATACAGTAGACTCCCTTAAATCTCTTTCCCTAAAATCCATGCATTTTTTTCAGATGTAAACAATGAAATTAAAGATGGTACTGAAGTCAGTGGCTAATGCAATACAAATAATTCTACAGTTGAACCTCGAAAATCCGGACCTCCAAAATCCGGAAATCTCTAAAATCCGGATACTTTTCCGATTTCAGTTTTATTAATTTTTAAAATAAGACATAGCTGTAATTTTCATCAACTGCAGTTAAATTCTGATAACTATGCTAAAAAATATATATAGATATATTCTGGTTAATATTGTAATGACTTGCCGTTAATTAAAGACTTTATTATTACAAAAATTAAAAAGTTAAAAAGCGTTCAACAAAATTTGCAGTAATGAATCATGACGAAATGAATGAATCGTTGAATTAATCATGAATTTTGATACTTGAAAAAATTTGGGTTTAAAAAAATAAAACGTAAATTCAGTCGAAAAAATGGAGAAATTTGTAAAAAAAAGAAAGCCAAAACAAGCATGAAATCAATTAAAGAAATCTTGAAAAAACGCACATTTCATCAAAGATTCATGATTCATTCATTTCATAATGATTCGTCTCACTCTCAATCGCCTTTGAGAATCGGGAGGGAGGGCACTTTCTCGGGATTTTTTGAAAATTTCAAATTTTTTATAAAGTGGGGAGGGGCGTTTGATCGGGAATGGCGGATTAACGGGATTTTACTGTATTATATAGCCATAAAAAAGATTTTTTAATAAAACTCCAAAATCCGGAAAAATCGAAAATCCGGAATCGCCGCGGTCCCGACGGTTCCGGATTTTCGAGGTTCAACTGTACAACAATTTCTATTTTTAAATCATTTTCAACATCTTCTTTTTTATTAATGTATTTCAATATTTATTCTGCAGTTTTAAATAATATATTTCTCAGACGTACGCTGATCGATATTTAATCAAAATAATCATTATCATAACATAATTGCAGCATAATATGGTCGTTTGGTAGTGTTTGTAATTTGCGTGCCAGGATAATTTTTTCTATACAAAATTATTATTTTATTGTTCTTTTACTATTTTCTTATCCCTGCAAGTTACAAAACGAATTGAACCTACATCTGGTTTGCTAATTAGGATGATCAATATTTAATTGAAATAATCATTATCATATCGTAGTTGCACTTTCAGTGACCATTTAGTAGCGTTTGTAATTCATTAGGCAGGATCATTTTTAGCTCACAGGCTATCAAAGCCTCAGAGCTTATGTGTCCATTCTGTATGTATGTACGTGCGTACATACAAAACGCGATAACTCGTGATAAAAATATCAGATTTACTTGATATTTTAGATATAGGCTTATTATGACAAGGTGCTTCTTTGATTAGTGTTGAGAGTTCATTTGATAAGTGTAAGAAGGGAAATGGGGGCTAATGACCCACCCCATAATTTATGTAAATGGGATTTTCTTGCAGAACTATCAGTTTTTGCTCAAATCTTAGGCATAGGATCATTCTGAAGAGGCACCACCATGATTAATATTGGGTTTTCATTAGATAAGTATTATGAAGGGGAACAGGGGCTAAAGCCCCTCCTTTTAATTTATGCAAATGGATTTTTCATGCAGAATTATCATATTTCATTCAAGTATAGACTGTGAGCTCTATGCCATGAGTTTAACTGAGCAATATTCTTTTTTATTCTTGTATAAAATGAATATTTTAAAATTATTCAAGCTTTTTTTGTTTATTAACAAAGGAAAATATTTTTCTTTACAAAAAAAAGATTGATTTTTCCTCATCATTATTTAGATTTAGTATTGTATCTTAATTATCTACTTTATTTTAATATTTTTCTATAATTTTTTTCTTAACTTTTTTATAATAATTACTTGTTTTTTAACTATTTATTTATATAAATATTTTTATCTAATTATTTTAATGTTTGAATTTATTATATGCATTCATTATAAGGCTTAACTACCAATGAAATTAATGTTTCAAAAATGTAAACAAATCAATGACCAGAAATCCAAAAAATTCTAAAATCCACTCAACCCCTGGTCCCAAGCTGTGCGAATTTGGGGGAGTCTACTGCATACATATATACAGTAAACTCCCTCGAACCTACACAGCTTGGGACCAGATGTTGAGTGGATTTTAGAATTTTGCAGATTTCTTGTCATTGCTTTGTTTATATTTATAAAAAGTGATTTGAATGTAATTAATAATGAAATAAATAGTATAATGAATGCCTACAATATACTAAAATATTAAAATAAGGAATAAACCGAAATAATAAAAATTTAGATAATTTTTTAAATGATTAAAATACTAAAAGCAAAGGTCAAGTTAATACTCAATAATGTACAGTTAAATATGCATTATAAAGATTAAACGTGTTTTTCTAAATTATTTAATGAAACTTGCTGCATAAAAGTACATTACTAGTTCACACCAGGATCATAAAATAATAAAGCTTTGTTACAGGTTTAGCCAGACTTTAATAACTAAAAAAGCTTGATTAATACATAAATATTTTTGGTAAATTTGTGATTACCAATGATATCAGCAATGTCTTGATTTTTTCAGCAATAAATTATTCTTTTTTCATGAAAAATATTCAATAACCATAATAAAAATTACAAAAAAAAAATATATGAAACTGACCTAAAACTAAGAAAGAGTCAAATTTTTCGCCTGTATCTGAACTGAATGATTCATTTTTTACATCCATAAATTATGTGCAGATTTTAGAGAGTTATGGATTTTATGAGTACGGATTTGAGGGAGTCTGCTGTATATGAGGTGATTTGTCAGCCATTGATATGTTTTAAACTATTAAGAGGTTTTATTTAACTTTGCTACGTTTATTTTATGTAATGAATCTTAAAAAATATTTAAGTCTTTAGTACTACTTTATAATCATTCATCTGATGAAACTCGTCTGTTACACATAAAAAAGTAACAAAAGAAAATTGAAAATTCTACATTGAAAAACTCTCTGCTATATCTTGTTAGGAAACTAGGGTTTTTTTTTTTTTCCTGCCTCTTACATTTTAAGTTAGGGACAAAAAATGACATTCTTTATTTTCAGTAAGTAGCTTATAGTCATTTTATCTTTTTATTCCCCCAATCCCCAAATACTCTTTTAAAATTCTCAAATAATCATAAGACAGATAACAAAAAAATATCTGTGTATTGTACCCTCCTTTGTAGTTGGTCAACAGAGAAGTAAGCCTACAGGTTTTGTAAAAGTTTTTATATAAAACCAGGTAGAAATTTATAAACAAAAAGAAAGCTGTAAAGAATGGTTGTGAAAAATGAATCCAAACTTTATATTTTATATTATAAATTTTGAGCTAATAGAAAAATCCTTCCCTAATTCATTTTTTGCAAAAGAAGTGATTAGTAGTGTCTGTGTTTATAATTAATTAAGCAGTATCAAAAAAGATTTATTTATTCTTTTTTTTAATTTTTAATTTGTGCAAACTAACATTTAAAAAAACTCTCCTTGTTAAAACTCTTTGTAAACTAGTTTATTATTATGCTATGGTAAAACAGAAACTATTAGATTGTGATGGAGATATTATTCAATTATTTGAAAATTAATAGTATTGAGCTTTAAATATAATTTTATATTAAAAAAGTTACTTTACATTACAATTATTTATTTGAATTTCTAACACTCATAAACATGAATACTTTACTCATTTAGAGCCTCCACAGTTCGATTAATCATTAACATAAAAAACATGAATAAATAATAAAGTTTTCTATTTATTTATATAAAGTTAGTAGTTTTTTCATTTATAATTTTGTTTTAAATATTAATACTCTTTCATAAAATATATAATTATATTTATTTAGCTGAAGATTTCAAAAGTAAATTTAGAATATTTATTCTTTAACTGATTATTAAATTTCTTTTTTCCTTCATGAAATATTTTCTTACTCACATTTTGGTGGTGGTGGTGGGAGGGGGGTATTAAATGGACAGCTTTTTTGGCAAAAAGCTATTTTTGACGGGATGTGTTTAACCACATTTTTCCAGGATTTTTTCCACCTATAGCATGAACTTACTAACCGTGGTCATGTTTTTTGAAATGAAGATGGAGAAAGAATTAAAATTAAACTCTGAACCCTTTAAATGTTTGCATTTTTTAAAAATAATTAATTGTTTCAAAAACTGTCTTAAATGTTTGTTAAATCTGAATTTATCTCTAAATTATCAACTCTCTGCATAAAAAGGCACCACTGTTTCTAAATAGAGATTACATATTTCTAACGGTTACATCAGCCAGGGTTGGCATGATTTAAATCAACTGATTTTTTAAAAAAAAAAACCAGTTGATTTAAATCTTTTTTTATATATTTTTTAAATGTTGGAAATTAATTTGCAGAGAAATAAGATGTAGATGTAAATAAGTAGAAGGTGTTTTTCTGGTATTCCTAGGATTGCTATCAGGAAGAAGGTGGCAGGTACAGGTCAAGTCCAGGTGTCCCCCTCCTATTTCTTTGATTCTTTGTTCTTTTGTAATAAGCTTTAGAGGATGAGGCAAAACACAGAAACACTTTAATATCATAGTTCATTTGCCAATCTTGGCAACAAATTTTGAACCTTTTTTGTTTCACAAGTTAATAATTAAATAAATTCATTAATGTTCACCAAAAAATTGGATACTACATTCAAGGAACAAGTTTTAAAACTTGTATATTACACTGCCAAATTTCAGTCAAAGCTTGCAAATTTTTAAAAAGCATTCCAAAACCAAAATAACTCATTTGTTTACTGTAGTCACAGATCACTGATGAATGATGGGGGCATAGTAATACATTGTTGTTGTTTTAATTTAAAACCTAAAATGTTAAAACATTTACTTTTTATATAATATTTTACAAATTAATTTTAACTTTGATTTTACTATTAATAATATGCTATTTTTTTTTAAAAACTAAGACAGTTTTATTATTATTATTATTATAATTTCCACGCTGAGTGCCATCTACAAGCAGAATCCGAGCCTGTGTGGTAATTTGGTAGACATAATATAGTTCTAGCTTCTTTTTTGTTTAAAAAACAAATGTGTAGGTTACTTTGGTTTTACCTATGTTTGTTTGTTATTAAAATTTAATTTAAGGCTGTTCTTAAATCGAAAAGGGCAACTTTGTGACACATGCTTCAATTTATTTTTGTTCAGAAATGCATGAAAACAGCAGGTGTTATTATTCAGATACTGTCTAATTGCACTCAATTTTCTGTTTTTTAAAACACACAATAGGATTTTCATAATAAGCCTTCAAAGCTGACACTTTTGAGCACACTTCCCGACGAAAGCAGAAAAACCGGTCGAAAAGCAGGCGAAAAATGGGTGATTGAGTGACCGAAATAGCTTAGAACTCCATAAGTAATTTAATTATCATACAATGGAAAAATAAGTTCGATTCGTTATCGCTTCCATAGACAGGCATTTCAATTTTATACATTTCTGTTAAAAAATGAATTTGTAAATGTGTCAAAACGTTTTGCCCTTGTTGAGCGGAGCAGTTAAGAACACCCTTAATGGCAAATTCTGGAAGGAAAAGAGATCCCATTTGGGAACATTTTATTGAATTATCTACCTTGCTGGAGTTTTATTAGGTCCCTCTGTTTTAAATAGAAATGAAATTTCACTTAGTGTAGAGAAAAAAAATAATGAAGGTTTGGCATTCATTAAAGAAAATTGTACAAATCTTCTTACCACTGTAGCACATTTTAAAGCAAAAAATGACCCATTCCAAAAATTACCATTGCTTGAGAAAAAAGTTTCAGATATTATGACAGATTATGATTGATGGAAGTCCTTTTATGTAATGGGAGGTAAAGAGAGACTCAGCAAAATTGAAATTGAATTTATTGACCAAATAACAACCGCTGTGGCTTCATCTGCTGGAGTAGAAAGACAATTTTCTTCTTTTGGGACTAGTTTATTCTAGCCTTCATGATAAATTAGGAGTGGACAAAGCTTCTAAATTAGTGTTTTTGTTCAAACAATAAAATCCCTGATTTATTTCTATTTGCTTAAAAATGTTGAATTGTGATTTTTATACCTTAATAAATAGTTTGCATTAAATGAATATTTAATTTGTTTTTTAAATTTTGCTATTGTCTATTTAACTGCAACATATTTAAGTTTATTTCATATTTAGTGTGCACAAATCAATTACAAAATAATAGAATGGCTTTAGATTAAAGCTTAGATGTTTAATTTTTAGTACCAATCAGTAACTAGAATATAATATTTTCTTAACTATATAATTATTTCTTATATATTTTTGTAAATTATAAATATTATTTATTCTTTTATAGTTATTTATTATAAAAAAACTGCTCCGTGTATTGTAAAAACATAAAACACAATAATTAAAAATAGAATTCTAAAAAAATATCAAATAAATCCAATTTAAATTACAAAAAAAAATCTGATTTAAATAAAAAAATCAGATTTCTTTGATTTTTTCCAACCCTGACATCAGCAGATCAAGAATTGATCTAGTTTCACTTTAATGCTGGATTTGTCTTGCTTCATTTCTTTGTTATTTGATGGATTGAATTTATAAGAAAGATTTGATTCCATTCAACACAAAATGATTCATCCATTTAAATAAACAGAAAATTTACTTTCAGTTTATAAATACTTCCACTTTCATTTCATTCCTATTACCGAAAAGAAGGTTTTGAGAGACCCTCAAAGTTCGCCCATTGTGAATGAAAAATATGATAAGGTTGGACTTTGACCCCTTCAGACCTGAGATACATAAATGTGTACTTCCATTCTTTTCCTCATAAAAACTAAACCATTCGAATTTTTTGCATTTTTACTTTACTTCTATACAGCTGAATGTTTTTTGCTTTAAAACAAAACCAATAGATGTCAGCACTGATGAATATTACCTCATAAATTAAATATTATTTTCATCTGAGTTTCGAAAATATCGTCAAGACATTGTGGCCAAGAAAGTAAGAAATATTTTTAATTATTAAACTTAAATGCTTTACAGTAAAAAAAGTTGAGAATTTGCTTATCATTTACTTGTTTAAAGATCTTAATTTTGTTATTGCGTAAATTTATATTATTAATAGTTAAAATGATTTTTTAAGGGGATTAGTACTTTTATATCCATATTTGTAAATCTAAATTACCAGTCCCCTAAAGTACTGATTTTATAAAAATGACTCTTTCTCTCATCTATGGTGCCATTTTGATTATACAAAAGCAATAAATATATATTTGCAGAGTTATTTTATGCTCAGGTGTGAAGAGGATAAGATTGTTTGTTATTTGGGAAATTTTCTGCATTTGCATATTACCCGCTCCATGCCCTATTAACTGTGCACATAATGTTATCAAAAGTTAGGTACGTTCCACTTAGATGGATGCCTGTGTTATATGTCTATACATTTATATATATATACATAGCTGCCAACTTGTATGAATTATTTTCACCACTAAAATTCGGCTGAAATTTTTCTCTGCTTTCATCTTCGGAAATCGTTAAATTTCAGCAATTGTTTCAGATAAAATTTTCAATTAAATTTTATAGGTAGGTAAAATCCATACAAGTGGATAGCTTTATATATATATATACTGTGTAACATCTTTAATCTTTAATTTGTTTTTATTTTGAATTAGAGATACTACTAGATGACGCCATAGTAATAAATAAATGAATTTTTGAAAATAATTAAAAAATGAAAATACTACCTAATGTCACTATTTTTTCCAATTTTAAAACTGTAAAATCTATCTAAATTACATGTGCAATTAATATAGGTGTCTTTTTAGATATTTAGTTGTAAAAACTCATGACTAATAGTAATTTCACTACTTTGTTTTCCAAAAATGTCAAGAAAACATTGCAAATTCAGTTTTTTTCTGTTTTTAGTATTATTAAAGTATTTAACGTGTAACTTGTTTTGATATTTTTAATTGCTATATGTTAAATTTTTTAAAACATTAGCCTTATATATCACAGTTTTTAAATATGTTAATGTAATTATAAGGTTGTTTTTTAAATTATGAGTGTAAAACTAAAATTTATCAATATAATTTTTTTTTGGTTTTAGATTTTTTTTTCAATATTTTTCACGATAAGTCTTTTATTCTTGTGATTTGCATTATTCGTTGAGTTTTCAGAAATCGCAATTTAGATAAAAAAATTTTACATTTGTTTTTTTCAAAATTTATGACAGATCGCGACATTGCATAAATATACATAGTTATCGTTTTTAAACATCTGTTTTCGAGCAATTTGAATTCTTTTCTCTTAATATTGTCAATTATCAAGTTCCTTGCATTTTTCTATTGCTGTATTAAAAAGAGATATTTGTAGTATCATTTATATGCAGGCATCTCAGTTCAGAGCATATTTTAAGGCATTTTCACTGGGTGACATTAGGTTTGGTCTTTTGGTCCAAATAAATGTTCATAAATTTCCCTGATAATAGAAATCAAATTATAAGAATATTGACTGGTTCACAAACTTCTATACATTACTAGTGATGTCTATTGTACTGTTGAAAATTAGGAAGTTTCGTGACCTTAATTGAATCACATAAACCTTGCCATTAAAAAGTAGGTGACTTTAAAGAAAGGCTACATTTCTCGTTCATGGAAGATAATACCCAGTCTACCAAAATCATATGCCTAATCGAAACTTTAATAGAATAATAGAGAAAACTATTATGTAAATTCATTAGTTATTTTTTATTAGTTTGTATATTGGCCATTTTTCATAGCCGTATAACATCAGACATGATCCTTGTATAAAATTTGGAAAGTAAATTCAATATGGATCGTTAAATATTTTTCTTTAGTGAAATAATACCGTAACTATAGTTTTAAATTGAAAGTAGAACTAATCATGATATTCCTCGCTTCAGAATAAAGTGCGTTCTGATGTTTCTAAATGTATATTACGCTCGAGTTGTTCTGCATCTCATACCATGGGTCATCATTTAAATATTTTGAAAAATTTGGGTTTGGATAACTCTTTAGTTATTACTAAGGCAGATAAAGGTAGAACTACTGTAATTATGGATAAGGATATGTATGACTCAAAGGCTAAAGAACTCCTTAATGATCCTGATACCTATGCTATTTTAAAGAAGGATAATACACAATCCATTCAGCGTAATATGAATCTAATTATCTCGAAATATGAAAAGCTTAAAAAAATCCCTACAGATGTTGCTCAGAAATTGAAATGCTCTACCGGTTTAGTTTCAAGATTTTACGGTTTGCCAAAACTCCATAAACCAAATATTCCGTTGCGCCCTATCATTGATTTTTCAAAATCCCCCCTCTATCATCTTTCGAGTTACCTTGCTAAATTATTAAAACCTCTCACGCTCCATTCAGTTTATAGTTTGAATTCAGCCTTCAAGTTCTTGGAAGATTTGAGAAATCTTGAATTCCCAAATGACTGTGTTATGGCGTCGTTAGATGTCGTGGCTTTATTTACATCTATACCTATTCAATTAATTTGTGATACCGTTCAAAAAATTTGGCCTGAGTCTATTCAAGATACAGAATTAAATGCTGTTGATATTACTGATTTATTGAGATTTTGTTTAACTTCAACTTGTTTTGTTTTTAATGATTCCTTTTTTAAGCAGGTGTCGGGTACCGCTATGGGCTCACCTCTTTCTGTGGTAGTTGCTGAAATAGTGTTGCAATCAGTGGAAGTAAATATTATCAATGCTCTCGGTCAACGTTTAATTTTCTGGCGTAGATACCTGGACGATGTTTTCATAATAGCGAAAGATTGCGATTTACAGTTGAACCTCGAAAATCCGGAACCGTCGGGACCGCGGCGATTCCGGATTTTCGATTTTTCCGGATTTTGGAGTTTTATTAAAAAATCTTTTTTATGGCTATATAATACAGTAAAATCCCGTTAATCCGCCATTCCCGATCAAACGCCCCTCTCCACTTTATAAAAAATTTGAAATTTTCAAAAAATCCCGAGAAAGTGCCCTCCCTCCCGATTCTCAAAGGCGATTGAGAGTGAGACGAATCATTATGAAATGAATGAATCATGAATCTTTGATGAAATGTGCGTTTTTTCAAAAAAATTTTTAATTGATTTCATGTTTGTTTTGGCTTTCTTTTTTTTACAAATTTCTCCATTTTTTGACAGAATTTACGTTTTATTTTTTTAAACCCAAATTTTTTCAAGTATCAAAATTCATGATTAATTCAATGATTCATTCATTTCGTCATGAATCATTACTGCAAATTTTGTTGAACGCTTTTTAACTTTTTAATTTTTGTAATAATAAAGTCTTTAATTAACGGCAAGTCATTACAATATTAACCAGAATATATCTATATATATTTTTTTAGCATAGTTATCAGAATTTAACTGCAGTTGATGAAAATTACAGCTATGTCTTATTTTAAAAATTAATAAAACTGAAATCGGAAAAGTATCCGGATTTTAGAGATTTCCGGATTTTGGAGGTCCGGATTTTCGAGGTTCAACTGTAAACGACATCCTCTCTACTGCAAATTTGATTGCTGAACCTTTAAAGTTTACCATCGAACGTGAATGTAATGGAGTGTTACCGTTTCTGGACATCCTCATTCAAAGAACAGATAATGATAATTCACAGTTAATTTCTACTTCTGTCTATAGAAAACCGACTTCAACAGGTCAGTACACCAATTTTAAGTCAGTTTGCCCACTCAGTCATAAGATTTCAATTATTAAAAGTTTAGCTTATAGAGCGATAAAATATTGCAGTAGCATTGAAGCCTTCGAAATTGAAAGAAATAAAATTTATGAAGATTTAAAGAATAACGGTTTCCCTAAAAATCTCATTAGAAAAGTTTTCAAGAATACTTTAGATTTGATTAATTCAACTCCCCCCCCCCCTTTTCAACAGATTAAACCAAAATTTTTTGTTTGTTTACCATATTATACTAATGTTTCGGAGAAAATTTCATCAGTTTTGAAATCATTTAACATTGGGGTTTCTTATAAACCATTAAATAAATTAAGTTCTTTCGTGAATAGCCACAAGTTTAAATATGAAAAAGAAAAATTAAGTGGCGTTGTATACAAGATTCCATGTAATGATTGCAATAATGTTTACATAGGTGAAACTGGCAGATCCCTGGAAATACGGCTTAAAGAACGTATCAGTGCCTTTAAAAAAGGTAGATTAAATTCCAGGTTAGTACAACATGCACTTGACATGGACCACACCCCATCTTTCACCGATTCTTCGATTTTAAAAAATAACTGCACAGACTATCACTACAGAATTTTTATGGAGGCGTGGTTTACAAAATTACATAATTTTACCTTGAATGAATCAAGTCCTGTTCCTAATGAATATTTTGTTTTCCTGAATCATTAACTTTGACTTTGACTGAGTCTGATATATGCACATTGTTTTTGTTGTGAGTTGATTCGAATACTGATGAGGTTATGCGATGCATAGCGAAACGTTTATTAAATTTGTTCTCATTTTAATTATTTTGTATTTAATTGTATTAAAGTCTGTCTAGTGTTTCCTATTTGAATAATTATTGTAGAGGTTAAAAATCTTTTGACTTTTGCAAATTAATGCTCTTTGCAAAGAGTGAAAATAAACAAGTAAACAATTTTTCTTTTTATATTTAAAAAAAAATCAAACTATCTAAAAAATACTTCCCAAAATGATATAACAATAATTACAATAGTTAAAAATTTTTATACAGAAAACTGTCTTATAAAAATTATGGAATTCTGCAGGCCAGGAAAACGATTTTGTTCTTTAAGTTTTAATATTTTTAACTTCATAAAATTTTTATAATGTTTCCAAAATGTTAAAATAATAATTACAGTCACTAAATATTTTTAGAAGTTATTACATTATTTAGAAAAAATTTACAAACTCGAGATTCTCATATATTTTATTGTCTCGAAGCTCTTTTCTTCTTCTTTAGTTGGTCTCTATGAATTTTGAAAAACAGACCTTGGATCATAAATATCTGTTCCAGTTCCATTAAGGGCAATGAACGTCCTTGATTTTAACCCTTTGTATTAACCTGTTACAAATCTGAAACATACCCAAAAGTCAATAGTACTTACTCAGTAAGTTTTAAGACACGATTGTAATCTGTTACTTTTTAATTATTTTTTACATATTTAAAATAATGTATTCCAACATCTGAGTCAATATTTTTCAAATCAAAGTTGTTAAACTACAAAGGATGAAATCTTTTTTCTTTTACATAATACCAATTGTTTGTTGAATTTAATCGGTCTATGTATGGACGCAGATCGTTTTAAAGGCCTTAGGCCAGCACTGTGAGGTGTCGAAGAAACATGCAATTAGACCAATATTTTGAAAATAGAGTGAGATTGAGAGGCCTTAAAGTAGTAAAACAGTTTTGCTGTCAAGGAGCAGGACTTAGTTTTTCCGTTACATGCAAAGCATCAAAGTTACATCATCAGTTAATTCAGTAGTTTACTTATTCCTTACCACAAAAGGGTCTAAACAACAAGATGGGCTCCAGAAACAGCCTCTGTTTGTCTTCTTGAATTTAAGAAAATATCTCTATCATTACATGGAAATTTTTCCAAAGAGAAAATTCGCCTTGAATACAATATTTCAAATGAAAATCAAATTATATCAAATGCTTATAGGCGTTAATGCCAACACAGTGAAAAAGATTTCATGCCGAGAATCAAACCCGGGCCATCAGTATAGCGCACTGACGTTCTACCGACTAAACCACATGGAACGACAACCGGCCTGGAATTTCTCATTATTGTGTGTTGGCAAGGCTACATTCGCAGCACAAGATGGAATATATTCCGTGAGCCACCTATCTGGGGCAAACACAGAACCCAAATAGTCGGTAGAACGTCAATGCGCTATACTGATTGCCCGGGTTGGAATCCAGGATGGAATTCGGCATAGAATCTTTTTCACTGTGTTGGCATTGACGCCTATAAGAAATTAAAAGAATTTGATTTTCATTTGAAATATTGTATTCAAGGTGAATTTTCTCTCGGGAAAAATTTCCATGTATTGATATATTCAACGATGCTGGTTCTATTTGAGTTCTGTGTTTGCCCCAGATCGGTGGCTCACGGAATATATTCCATCTTGTGCTGCGAATGTAGCCTTGCCAACACACAATAGTGAGAAAATTCCAGGCTGTTTGTCGTTCCATGTTGTTTAGTCGGTACAACGTCAGTGCGCTATACTGATGGCCCGGGTTCGATTCCCGGAATGGAATCTTTTTCACTGTGTTGGCATTAACGCCTATAAGCAATTAAAATAATTTGATTTTCATTTGAAATAAAGATCTCTATCATTGTAGATGCTCATTTGATCCTATTGTAATCTTTGGGAAACAAATTCTTTACAATTCAACAAAGATTCATTCTTCTCTGAAGACCAGCATCTCTTGCTAAAAATTAATAAGTTGTTAACTTTATATCTGTGAGAATTATCTTTAGCATCCGAATTATTTTATTTCTTAGTGCTACTATTATTTTTACCAACTGTTGTTTGTTACCACCAGTATAACATACATCTTCTATAAAGAATCAAATTTATTTGAAAAATGTTTCTTTAACAATTCTATATGCATTTTACATAAAACAATATAATAAAAGACATTTGAATGTCTTCCTTAATTTTTTCAATGTGTTTTCAAATTTTTTCAATTTAAATTAATGTTTTATTATGATTTTTTTTATTATTTGTTTTAAAAAAATCATTTTTGGATCACGAATTTGCAAATTTTCTTAACGGTTTATTTCATTGTTTACATTCGTAAAGATGCGCAAATTATAGAAAATTGCTGATTATGAATGTACGGATTATTGATATTTGATTGTAATTCGGCTTCAGAAATGAAATCTATTGCCAAATTATAAAGCAGTCAGATAAACAAACTTAATAAACTTTTGCATTTTCGCATTTGTATTTAAACGTCTTATATATATTTATATATGTATTATGTATATTGGTTTTATTTTATATATAGTAGAAATTAGTTTTTCAACTCGGTAACAATTTTTGCTCCAAATCTAACAGGATGCGTCAGCTCCTATTATAGAAGCCTTAGTTTGGCCTAGTATCGGAATTGGTCGGTAATATATATTTTTCTTAATTTTACAGATAAAAATATTATGAAATTGCACTGAAGTAACAGCAATCAACTATTTTCATAGTTTCATAAATTTTCTCAAAACAATTATCAACTGTAAGTTGGATTTTACTGGCTAATAAAGTTTTCTAGAAAATGAGAATTTCTATTTAATAAATGCATACAAAATGTTTAAAAATTTGTGAATTTTGCAAGAATTTGTTTAAAAGTTCAGTAGCTGTTACTTCAAAAATGGTTCTGAAAATTCCAATCTCAAATCTACAACTTTTAAAAGTTCTTAATTGCCAGATCACAAAATTTGTTGAAACAAATATGATATCGATAACAAAAGAAGAATCCTCCCTCCTCCTAGAGATATCTCAGAATGTCAAGTGTCGTGTCACTACATTCATAGCAGACGCACGTCTTTTTGTGCCTGATGAAGAAAGACTAAGTTCTTTCGAAAGGAGTTATGTAATTAATTTTTTATGGTGTTTTAAAGAAGATTTTTTCATTTCACTTCACCACAATGTCAAGTACCAAGCACCCATCTTACCCCCACACTTCCTTCAGTGATAATGTTGTGTGCGCTGCCCCTTATTTCATAAATTTTGAAAAAAGATGTAGATGGAACAGAGTCAATATTTCAACTTATATATACATATATGTATCTATACTCAAGTCAAGTCACATGTCTAAGAATATATAATAAGATAATTTAATGAATGATTTTTGGGCTGTTTAAGGAAATAAATTTGTAAAATCGGCTCCTTAATTCAGAACTAAATTTAGTGTAGTTTGTTTAAAAATTTATTTTATAAAAGTTAAAATTTAGTGTAATTTGTTAGACGGTGGTTTATTTATCATTATTCCTTCTGTTTTTAGATTCAAAGACAAATCAAATATTTTTTGCTGAAGTTCAACAAGTCATTTCCTTGGATGAAAATGGCAACATTCTGATAAATACTGACTCCTTGAAGACGTTTTTGTTATCATCCAAAACAAAACTTTTTCACTTACAAAAATGTCATCGATTGCAGAAGAAAAGTCTTGCTCCAGTCAACAGTACTTTGTTCCTGAAAATGGAGATAAAGAAAAATATTCTTCCACTCATACAGAAAAAAAAGGTTTTGTTTGTGAATTATGTTCTAAAACATTTTCCCAGAAAAGTTCTCTAAGAAGACATCTAAAAAACATTCATACAGGTGATAATCCATTTGTTTGTGAAGTATGTTCGAAGGGATTTTATGATAACAATACTTTGAGAAAACATCTCTTGATGCATACAGGAGAAAAACCTTTTATTTGTGAAGTGTGTTCCAAGAGATTTTCACAGAATAGGATTTTAAGCAGGCATCTCTTGATTCATACAGGTGAGAAGCCTTTTGTTTGTGAAACATGCTCGATTTTATCGGAATGGTGATCTACAAAGCCATCTCGTGACACACATAGGCGAAAAACCTATCATTTGTGAAATATGTTCCAAACGATTTTCTCGGAATAGTAATCTAAGAAGGCATCTCTTGTCTCATACAGGAGAAAAACCTTTTGCTTGTGAAGTATGTTCCAAGGGTTTTTGTCGGAATAGTGATCTAATAAGACATCTAAGAAACATTCATACAGGAGAAAAACCATTTGTTTGTGAAATATGTTCAAAGGGATTTCGTGATAACAGTGTTTTTAGAAAACATCTCTTGATACATACATGAGAAAAACCTTTTGTTTGTGAAATGTGTTCCAAAGGATTTTCTCAGAAAAGTACTCTTACAACTCATCTCTTGACACATACAGGTGAAAAACCTTTTGCTTGTGAAGTATGTTCCAAGAGATTTTCTCGGAGTAGTAATCTAAGCAGGCATCTCTTGACACATACAGGATAAAATCCTTGTGTTTCTAAAATGTGCTCCAAAGGATTTTCTAGACAATGTCAACTAGACACCTCGTAATTGATACAGGAGAAATTGTTTTGTTTGTATATTCTGCTTTCCAACGGACTATCTAATAACCATTATTTAAGGTAAAATTTGTCTCATTCCAAATAGACAATACATGAAAATCTCCCATATTTGTATTTCCAAAATGGAGTATGAACCCTGTGTATTTCATTATATTTACTATTATTACTTTTTATGTTTCAGCCTTTAGTAATAAATAAAAATATATTTTGCACTTAATCCTTGTTTTAGTGACTTATTTGATAATAAACAAGAAATTGTTGACATATTCATTCTTTCGTATTAGTACATTCATTTTGCATGGCTTAACACATTTTTCAGGTTAAGGGGCTATTTCAGTCAAATGAAAAGACTCGTTCGATAATTCTAATCCAATAGAAGAAATTTATAAAGATATCTTGGTTGCATTTCAATATTTTTAAATTATTATTATTATTTGTATTTGATAGCTGGATATTGATCTAAATGCAGGTCATTTTTTAATTTATCGATTTTAGTTGCAGATATTTTTTATGAGGGTGCTTTTGCTTTTGAAAGTGGTAACGAAAACGAAAGCGTCTTAACAAAAAATATCTGTTCAAAAAATCAAAAAAGTAAAAAGCGGCCAGCATACAGATCGATCTCAGCTATCCATTGAAAAAAAAAATTCATTTAATAATATTAAAATGTAACCGAGATATCTTTATAAATTTCTTCCTTATGTGAACGGGTCTTTTCATTTGAATGAAGTAGCCTCTTAAACAGGATTTCGTTATAGGCAAGTTCTTTTTCACACGTTTTACTATATTTTAATTTAGCTACATTTAATAAGCCTAGACATGTACTATTCTATATAAAAAATAAAATTTAATCTTTAGTTGTACAATAATGATAATTTAAAGATAAGTGCATTTTTGAAAAGATATTTTTGGTAGGACAATTTTTACTGATGTTTAAATTAGTCAGGCATGCCGATAGAATTATTTTCATTCGGGGAGCGTCGAAACCGGAATTAAATTTAGGCCCGTGAAGACTAGAAAGAATGATACTAGTCTTAGTTCGATACAGAAAAAATAAGTTAGACCCGGCCAGGTCCTTCAGAATGAAAGGGTTGACCCAAAAAGTGTAACTGGGTCCAGTCAAAGCCCAAGGGCGCCCATATGCGTAGAGGGGTAATTTTTTTTTCAGTATGAATCGGTTGTAAGATTTGAAGATTTTAGGGCGATATTACGGTGCCTCACTTAAGATCGACGTAAAGACTTACGATGTAAACAAAGCGCAAACTGTATTACGGTAGCGGCGTAACTTAAGGCAGCTCGAAAGCTGTCGTAAGTTTCAACACAAATGGATGCGCGTGCAACCACAACATAAGTGACTACGGCCTCTGATTGGCTGAGAGCAAGAGGACTTACGCTTACGCTGATGCACCGTAATGCGAAGTTACGATCGATCGCAGGAACGCCCATCCTACGATCGAGCGTAAGATAAGACAGAGCGAGGCACCGTAATCCCAACCTTAATTTTATCATGTAAAAAACAAAGCATTGTAAAACCTGCCCAGACTAGATCAGAAGGCGCTGGAAGAAATTTCCATTTTTGACAAGTTTACAGCTTTGCAGGTATTAGTTGTTGGGAATACATTTTGTCATAATTATGATTTATTTATTTTTTTTCTAGCTGGATTCTGTTTCATACATTTTCTTTTTTTACGAGATTTTATTTAGTCTCTTTGACTAGCTCCGTTCTCACAAAAAGGAAAAAAATACGGGATTGGAAAGAAGTTGAGTTTTAGGTAAATTGTTATTTTAGCAAATATATACGGTATTATAACATTTTAATGTATAAGGAAAGATTTTGTTATAAACAGGATCCGTATTCACGGTGTAATAGTAAAAATAACTTTGCATGAACGAAATGCTCAACTATTAGAGACAGATTTAACCATAAGATGTAAATCATACCGTTAAAATTCATACAAAGGAACGTTCCCCGGTGTAAGTTGTGGATTTTGACGAGTCTAGTATCAAAAGTAATATCTCGTCATGTACGTTAAAAAGTGCAATGGAACTACCTGTCCGAATCCAACCGTTTTCCGATATCAGCATTTGAAGTGTGAATAATTAAATAAATAAAACTGGCAGGCAGGCAGTGTTGTCAGACGGGCTACTTTTTTTAAATTCAGATTCTTGATTGGCACCACTTTTTACACATGATTAATTAAGTCTTATTAAATGGCATAATAATTAAGGCGAAAACAAAGGGTAATTTACCGTTTCAAAAAAGTGGTATCAATCAAGAAATCTAAATTTTAAAATTTAGCCCACTGGCGACTCTGCAGGCAGTTACATAAATTGTTCGCAGGTTAAGCCAACCTAAATAAAACATTCTATTTTACACACTTCATATACGTACAGTTTATCCATTACGTCATGCCACACATTTGCCGAAAATTTTGCATTAAACAAGATGCTGGAAATAACAAAACAGGTGAAAAAACTGTTCGAATGCAGCCATACAAGAAAATTTCGTAGAATGCGAAGTGCCTGTCTACAAGAGGGTAAATAAGTGGCAAAGTGTGGGTATAAAGGATTTTGATCTTGTAGCTCGGGAAAAGGTATTGGCAGGAGGATTAAAAACTATGCAAAGAAATTTTTACTAGGGGCGATCAAATGAAAATTTACGAAACGCCCTAACTACCAAACCGGTTGAAATTTGTATATGTCGCTTTGGAATAAAGTAGTGAGACATCGAGAGATGCGATTGGAGTATCCAGCGTAGTTGTGAACATGCGTAGGTGCTTGTGCATGAAGGGGGAGAGATGCAGACAGCAGGTGAGTTCCGTCCAATTGACGCGGCAGTGCCTGTGAGGCCATCGTGGCTTTCCCATTGCAAAATCCGATGATTAAAGGCAGCGAGGTGTTATCAGATTTCTCACTGCGTCAGACTTTGATCAGACACCTCGTTGCTCTTTAATCATCATCATCGGATTTTGCAATGGGATAGCCATGATGGCCTCACAGGCACTGCCGCGTCAATTGGACGGAACTCACTTGCTGTCTGCTTCTCTCCCCCTTCATGCACAAGCACCTACGCATGTTCACAACTACGCTGGATACTCCAATCGCAACTCTCAATGTATCACTACTTTATTCCAAAGCGGCATATTCAAATTTCAACCAGTTTGGTAGGGGTTTCGTACCTTTTCATTTAATTGCCCCCTGTAACTTGAGAACAATTTATATTCCTGCATGTCAATATAATTTATTTATTCATTCACATTTCAAGTACTGATATCTCGAAAACGGTTGGATTCGGACAGATGGTTGCATTGCACTTTTTAACGCACATGACGAGATCTTTCTTTTAATATCACATTTGACCAAATCCTCAACTTACACCTGGGAAGGCTCCCTAGTCAGTGGAAAAATTCATTTTTCCGAATCTAATAAGGATTAGAATCCTGAATGCGTTGGGTTGTCCACGGCCCAAACTCGAAAATCATACTTGAAGTCAACCCAAAAGGCCGTAGCCAGCAAGGGGAACACTAGGGATTGATTGACACTTCTCCCCCCCCCCAAATTTTTCTCTAGGTGTATCAAAAATGGCATAAAATGCATGCTGTAAAATAAGTTTCAATGCAAGCATCTTTGTTTTATTATTTTGTTTCATCTCTTCGTCTTATTTTTGTATGTGTACTTTTAAGCGATACAATAAAGTAAATCGTTCGATTAAACGAAGAAAATGACATTAGAATTGCAGGAGTGCCAGTTTTTTGGGGACGAAAATATTCTCTAAAACTTTCTCGTTTCCTTGCATGCAAAAGGAGACAGATATCAGTTCACATCCTTGTAAATGAATAACAAACAATTTTTGCGCAGCATATTATAACACACTGCATATTTGAGTAAAGGCTTATCAATTTTATTCTATTTGAAAAGCTCTAACACTATTGAAATGAACTTGAAACATTTTCCCCGTTGGCCGTAATGTAATGGAAAACTTTGACCATCCCTGTCATTAAACTATACATCCGATTTTCATAAAATTTGAAAATACTCGAAAAAAATTTGCCATAATTATATATTTAAATTTTCAGAGCATTCGGTTGGATCCTTTTTGCTCTGTTATATGTGGACGGACAGACGGACTGAATGACGACTATAGCTGCTATGGATTTATATAATTACGAACGAACCTAAAAAGCGAGAAAATAAGACTGTTTTTCATTGATGTGAACTGAGGATATGGTCAAGCTTGGGTCCGAAGGAGGGTGAAGATATTCAGTAGCGTATCTAGACTCATCATTTTGGAATAAAAATTTGATACAGTAAAAATTTCTGAGATGAAATCACAAAAACATTAACACTTTCACTTTGAACAGTTTTCTATATTAGAAGGTAACGCGTACATTATACAACAGAAACTGCTAAGATGGAATTGCATTGGACTGGATTTTAGTTTTAAGCAGGTTTTCATCTAAACTAGTATAACTTTTACCGCGTGTTAAGAGAGCGTGTGTATGTCGGAAACTTGGCTGAAATTGTTATTTTGTATTCTCTGTGAAAAAAAAACACTTTTTAAAATGAAAACCTTCCTAAAACGGAATATTTTTATAGTTCTTTTTTAAATTCCATATTAGCAGATTTCATTACTCTTTGATAAACTTTCGTAATTAAATTTTGTTTTCTAGAAATTTCGAAAGGGGCTGCATCCCCATTAGCCCACCCCCCTAAGTATGCCACCGGTTACATTGCATTATTTAGAACTGCGGATGATCCCCTTCTGTTAGCTTAAGTTTAAAATATATAAAGTCTCAATTAAGTTTATTAGTATAAAAGTACAGTCAAAGTTCTATAATCCGCACAAACTGGGGCCAAAGGTTGTGTGGATTATGGAACATTGTTGATTATAGAGTATTATATGATTTATATGTCCTTTTATTATTCCTAGACAGCTCATTTAAATTTTAAAATGAGTGTATTATGAAAAGATAAATATGAAATCTAATAATTAATTTAATATGTTATCTTAAAAAATGTTTTTTTTAAGTTATTTTATTGAAAAAAAGCTGCTTAGTATATTAGTAATAGTTACTTTTAAATAAAAGTAATCACGTATGTTCTGTAATACAATTTGTTTTTTTACTCTGAATAAAATAAAAACTTTATATTTAAAAAAGTAGATGTTTTATTATATTTTTTTCAATTTTTTTATTATTAGTTTTAAAAAATCAGTTTTGAAGCACAAGTTTGTGATTTTTCTTAGCTATTTATTTTTCTGTTTATATTCGTAAATTAACGCGAATTATAGAAAATTGCGGTATTTATGTATTTTCCCAGTTTCTCTGCTCAATCAATAACACTTAATATTTTTCAAAGAAACAGTAAAGTTTCAATGAGTTGTTTAAAAGTGTGAAAATGTTTGAAGTTTATTTAAACATGCATTTAAAGTTTCAAAATATTGTTTCCTAATGTTAATTACTTACTGAAATGAAACTGAACATTATTTGCAGTAGTACAACGTGTGTATTTTAACTAGGCCTATCTTGCAATATCACAGCTTGCTGTGTTGACATTGTAGAAATGGTTGGTTGGTTTCATTGTTGGATAAGTGAGTGATATGAAAATCTTTTCATGTCAGTTAACTGGTTTTGCAGCTTCTGTCTTGCCCATTAAATTTGCATATTATTCTTTAACTTGTGTATTTTAACCTATTTTCTTTCCGTATTTAAGCCTGGAGATTTTGTATGAGGGTGAGAATTAAGTGCAGGGAAGTTGCAGATGGCAGTCATTGGTAATGCCTTGAATTGGCAGTTTTGGTGTCCAATAAGTTTCTGTTATGCTGTCAAGAACAGTAGTGATTTTAGCCACGTTATTTAGCCATGTTTCCAGCCATGCCATGGAGAATTTGAAAACATTAAAAGATTGTTTTTAAATAATTTTACTAATCATTTTTTACTTTGTTATGTAATTATTAAATTTGTTCGAGTTCTACAATTTGTGATCTTAAATTTTGGACTTATACACCTAGCACACATCAGAATGATGCACTTAAACATAATTGAAACCTAGAGCAGACCCAATCAGGGCCGTAGCTAAGGGGGCGCTATGGGTGGCTCAGCGCCCCCTCCCCCTGGAAAATAGTCCAATGTCACTCAATGAATTTCTGTTCCGAAAATTCAAATGAAATTCTGTTCAAAAATGCAATTTAGTTTTAAGACCCTTTAAGAATTTTGAAAATTTTACTAAATTGTATCTAAAATAAATGTTTCAACACTCCCTCATCATATCTGTACATACGAAGCTAACGTGATGCTTAATTTTGCACCAGTTATAAGGAAAGGGTAGCTGACGTAACTGTGGACAAAATTACTGTGGATCCACAGTAATTTCCTGCCCGTCTTTAAGACTCTTACTCTACATAAGAAGTCAAGGCGATCTGCGATTAAAAGCTCTGTTGTGTGATTGGTCAACGTCGCCATGATGATTCTTGTAATGATCGCTCAAGCAACAATATAGTTGGTAGATTGGTTGAAAGAAGCGTTTGTTTGTAAACATGCCCTTTCCTTATACACTCAAAATTTTCATCCTATACTTTTCTTAGCATAAAATGAAGTTATTACAACAGTTTAATAAGAAACATAGTACCTACAATGTGAATATGAAACGAATTTATCTTTCTGCGTCAGGGACAGAGAAAAACATTATGAGCCTCCCCCCTATTGTTCACTTCTAACTACGGCCCTGTACACAATACCTTCACGTCTACTGAAATTTCATGGAAACGGACTATGTACTCCCTTTTCCTTTTCATTCTTCTTCCTTTTATGGCAGACAAATTCACCCCAGAACTCCTATGAGGCACATCACTGACACTAGGGTTCACAACAGTCTTTATTTTCTCGTTTTCCAGGTGAGTTCGTAATTATAGAGCCAACTTAGACCTGATGTCGCCTGGAGGCAATACTAAAAAACAATCATTCAAATGCTCCTAGAATTGTTCAAATTACATCTGAACTTCTTAAATTTATAATGTTTATGTAAGAAGCATCGATATATAGACTTATGCATCCCTAGAGTCCATCTGTCTGTCTGCATATAACAGAGAAGAAACTATGTAACCGAATGCTTTAAAATTTTAAATATATAATTATTGCAAAATTTTGTTGAGTAATCTCAAATTTTATGAAAATCGGATGTCTAGTTTAATGACAGGAAAGGTAAAATTCTCAATGGTAATAGCATTCATGAAAGGTTTTGGGGAAGGTCACCCCCCACGTCCTCTTAGTGAGGGCACTAAATGTATAAAGTAGTGGAAAAGGCTCAAGATTTTATTCTATAAACTTAAATTTTGACAAATTTATGACACATTTTTTTTGAAAATTTCCTTTTTACAATAAATTTTATACTTTTATGATTTTTGTTTTTATTTTTTGTTTTATAAATAATATTCAAATGCCTCTAAAATTAAAGTGATTCTTTAAAAAATTAAATATGAATTATATATATATATATCAAAAACCATTAATTGAAAGATACATAAAAAAGTAGAACTACAAACAATAATGTACAAATAAATTTTTTATTACAAGCAAAAAGTTGTTTTATTCCTTTGTTCCATGTCAGTATGAATAAGGAACAATGAAGACATTAAGTAATCAACATTCAATAAATATTATTGAGTAAGTACATACATGGATGTGCAAACATAACATTATCATTTTACGAGGGGGAGGGGGGTTAGGATCTGGCATATGATATTGTAAGATATCTCTAAGGGGAGGGGCGTTTATCTTTTGATATCATTTTTGATCCAATCAAAATTTTCTCTTTGTTATTTGTAATATGATCTTTGGTTCAAAATAGCATGTTAGCTTTTTCCGGACTTTTATCTATTTTTCTGAAAATACAAGATTATTAAAATCACTTATTATAAAATTGCTTAATTCTAAAATATGGAATGCATCGGTGCTTCCTATTCTTTTTCTTATATGTATGCATATATAATCGCTGTTCAAGGAATATTTTGTGGAGTATATTTGGAATTAAGCTTGTGTTTATGAATAAATAAGAGAGTTAAAGAAGGAATATTGTCCACTTGTTTGGTTTTGATAAGAATTTCTATCTAACACTCACTCCACCTCTGTTCATGACAAGTGAACCAGGACTTTATTATAGTTGAATGTGTTATGTAACAAAAAGCTATTATAAAATACGGTACTACTAAGTTATCCTGTCGACCAAAAAAAAATTACCAAACTATAAAATTAAATGCTAATAATGGATGATCGTGAATGTCACATTCAATAACATTAAATACGATTTACGAGTTTAAAATGTCATTAAATGATTTTTATTTCGACTTTGTATTTTTATTAATATTCTACTAATTATTTGTTTTTTCGTTATTTAAAATAAAAATTATGTCAGTATGTATAATTTGGCTATTAGTATGGCGATTTGTATACCGTAAAATACCGTTAATCCGCCACCCCAAAACATGACGAAAAAACGTACAATAGTTACATGGGATTTTTCCGCGATCGTTAAACAAAATTTACAGGAATGAATCATGATGAAACTAATGAATTGTTGAATGAATCATAAATTTTGATACTTGAATAAATTTGGGTTTTTAAAAAAAACCGGTAATCTGTTGAAAAAACGCAGAAAAAAGGAGAGATTTTTTTAAAAAAAGGCCAAAACAAGCATGAAATCAATTAAAAAATCTCGAAAAAACGCACATTTCATCAAAGATTCATGATTCATTCATTTCATAATGATTCATCTCATTCTCAATCGAGGGAGGGCGCTTTCTCGGGATTTTTTGAAAATTTAAAATTCTTTATAAAGTGGGGAGGGGGCGTTTGATCGGGAAGGGCGGATTAACGGGATTTTATGGTAATTTGGCGAAATTGGTCGGCGGAATAACAGAGTAGTACCTAAAATACTTTAAAATAGTAACTATGTCTTTTAAGTATTAGTTGATATATTTTTTTTTTTTACATCGAAATTGATATTTTATTAACTTCTATTTCATTTGAATCATAAAAGTATGCAAAAAATAAATGTATACGTAATCAGTTTTCTGTATCACTTGAAATAAAAGAAATAAATTGTAGAAAAAAAGTTACATTTTGATAATAATATCATTAACGGAGGGGGGGGGGTGTCGAGAGATGATAATATATGGAATCTGAAGGTAGGAGAGGAGGGGGGCGTCCCAAAATCACTTTTTAATTGATAACTTTATATTGGCACAGCCCCCATGAATAAAAAAATATTTGCTTTCTTATAAGAAAATTATTTGAACAACAAAGCCTGTCCGTTTTTAATATTTCCTCTTCTAACTACTGTCTCTATAGGCCACAAAACTAAAAGTAAGTTTCATAAAATAATAATAGAAAATAGAATTCTTTTTGTTAATTAAATATTATTGTTTATAAGTAGTTTCGTAGAAAACCAGATCAATTCCATGGCTGTTTTTTTAAATCTCTATGCAGAAAATAAAGTTCACTGTAATTAAGTTGCATCCTCTTTAGTTCTTATGATATATATATTTTCTTTTCATTTATATATCTTTCTTATAATTCTCACCTGTTATTTTATATCAGTTTTTGTTATATATTGGAATATATGCTATATATTGAGAAGAGAAAAACAGACACAAATGGCTGTTTTATATATACAGTAGACTCCCTCAAATCTTCAAACCTAAAATCCACAACCCTCTAAAATCCGCACATAATTTATAGATATAAACAATGAAACTTTCAGTTCAGATATAGTGACAAAATTTGACTTTTTTATTTTTATATCAGTTCCATAAGTACAGTAGACTCCCTCAAATCCGCACAGCTTGGGACCAGAGGTTGTGCGGATTTTAGAATTTTGCGGATTTCTGGTCATTGCTTTGTTTACATTTTTTAAACAGTAATTTGAGTGCAATTAATAGTGCAATCAGAACTATAATGACTGCTTACAATATAATAAAATATTAAAATAAGTAATAAACTAAAATAATAAAAATTTAGATAATTTTTAAAATGATTAAAATACAAATAGCAGAGGTCAAGTTAATAATCAATAGTGTTTGATTAAATATTCATTATAAAGATTAAATGTATTTTTCCAAAATTATTCAACAAAACTAGCTTCATAAAAGTACAGTACTAATTTACATCAAAATCATAAAATAAGGATTTTTTTTTCAAGTATAGCCAGGGTTAATAACCAAAAAATCTTAAATTAATACATAAATATATTTGGTAAGAAGATTGTGATTACTAGTGATATCAGCAATATCTTGAATTTTTTCCAAAAGAATTTATTCTTCCTTCATGAAAAAAACATAAATACAGTATTATTAAGAAAATTACAAATTAAAAAATATATGGAATTGATACAAAACTAAAAAACATCAAATTTTGTACCAATATCCAAACTGAAAGTTTCATTGTTTACATCCATAAAATATGTGCGGATTTTAGAGAGTTGCGGATTTCTGGTTTGCGGATTTGAGGGAGTCTACTGTATTTTAATATGTAATTTTTGTTAATATGAGTGCATTCATGCTTTTTTTTCATAAAAGAGAAATAAACTTATTTCTGAAAATTTCAAGATATTGTTGATATCATTGGTCCCGACAATCTAATTATCAAATGTATTTTTTTGCACTAATCAGTTTTTTTTTTGGTTATTAAGTCTCGCTAAACCTGGTAGGAAACTTCTTTATTTTATGAGTTTGATCTGAATTAGTATTGTATATCTTTACGAGGCAAGTTTTATTGAAATTTTTAGGAAAAATACATTTCAACATTTCACCTTTAGAAAGAACTTTTAACAATACATTATTGATTATTAACTTGATCTTTGCTTTTAATATTTTAATCATTTTAAAAATTAGCTAAATTTTTATTATTTTATCTTATTACTCTTATTAAAATAATACATTCTAGGTGAGTTAACAATTATACATTAGTACCAAATTTTGTAACGCAGTTTCATTTGACACCAAGCATGCGTTTCGGCATTAATAATCTGGAAATTCGATTTTCCTGCAAAATTAAGGAAATGTCAGTTTTATAACTCCGTTTACTGCCAAATTTCCAACAATTTAATAACTGTTTGGCCGTTCATTCCCATTGACTCATATTAAAATCAAAATGACTCACCCATCGAAAGTTTTAATTATGTGATCTATACCAATCGTTTTCTCGTAGCTCAAAATGGTAGGATACAAAATTTTGCCAAGATTACCAGAAATATTTTTTAGACAATATTTACAAACATACAAGATTTGGTCGTATTTATTATGTCATGTTAGAAGAGAATATTCTGTACAGAAAAAGTTTCTATATTCAATAATATAGGACCCAAACAAGAAGCAAAAGAAACAAGGTTTTAGAATCAAAGATTAGGGATGATTAACCGAGACAACCATTATTTATGAATTGAGTAAATGTGCCCAATAAATATTGAATTAATTATTTATATATTTTCAGAAAAAATTTCCGTTCATGAGAGGTGCAAAGAAAACATGATAATGAGATATGTTTCATTTAATTCCTAGGAATTTTTTTTACAAAAAATAAAATTAGATTTTTTTGGCACAAAAATACATTTTTACCATACTTCTCCCATTTTTAAAAAGTATTTCTTCAAAAAAATTTCTTATCCCATAAAACATTAAGGTAAATTTTAAACTTTCAGGTCAGATGTACGAAGCGATAACTTATTAGGCTATTCTTATAAAAAATCCTTTAAAACATATTTCACAAATAAAAGATTTTTGTCCAGTATGAGTCAAGAGATGATTTCTTAGATTACTGTTAGAAAAAATCCACTAGAACATATTTCACAAACAAATTATTTCTCTCCAGCATGAGACAAGAGATGGCTTCTTACATGACTATTTCGAGAAAATCCTTCGGCACATATTTCACAAACAAAGGGCTTTTCACCTGTATGTGTCAAAAGATGTCTTCTAAGAGTACTCTTATCAGAAAATCCTTTGGAACATGTTTCACAAACAAAAGGTTTTTCACCCGTACGTATCAAGAGATGATTTCTGAGAAAACTTTTACGAGAAAAACCTTTGAAACACGTTTCACAAACAAAGGGCTTTTCATCTGTATGTGTCAACAGATGTTTTCTCAGAGTACTCTTATCAGAAAATCCTTTGGAAAATGTTTCACAAACAAAAGGTTTATCTCCTGTATGAGTCAAGAGGTGGACTCTTAAAGTACTAATTTGAGAAAATCCCTTGGAACATGTTTCACAAACAAAAGGTTTTTCACCTGTATGTATCAAGAGATGTCTTCTTAGATTACTATTATGAGAAAATCCTTTGAAACATACTTCACAAACAAAGGGCTTTTCATCTGTATGTGTCAAAAGATGTCTTCTTAGAGTACTCTTATCAGAAAATCCTTTGGAACACGTTTCACAAACAAAAGGTTTTTCACCTGTATGTACCAAGAGATGATTTCTGAGATAACTTTTACGAGAAAAACCTTTGGAACACATTTCACAAACAAAGGGCTTTTCATCTGTATGTGTCGACAGATGGTTTCTCAGAGTACTCTTATCAGAAAATCCTTTGGAACATGTTTCACAAACAAAAGGTTTATCTCCTGTATGAGTCAAAAGGTGGGCTCTTAAAGTACTAATTTGAGAAAATACCTTAGAACATGTTTCACAAACAAAAGGTTTTTCACCTGTATGTACCAAGAGATGATTTTTTAGACTACTATTATCAGAAAATCCTTTGGAACATATTTCACAAACAAAAGGCTTTTCACCTGTATGTATCAAGAGATGTCTTGCTAGATTATCTTTCTGAGAAAATCCCTTGGAACACACTTCACAAACAAAAGGTTTTTCACCTGTATGTACCAAGAGATGTTTTCTCAGAGTACTCTTATCAGAAAATCCTTTGGAACATGTTTCACAAACAAAAGGTTTTTCACCTGTATGTATCAAGAGATGTGTTCTAAGATTACTATTATCGGAAAATCCCTTGGAACATATTTCACAAGCAAAAGTTTTTTTTCCTGTATGCCCCAAAAGATGTTTTCTCAAAGTGCTCTTATCATTAAATGCTTTGGAACATACTTCACAAACAAAAGGTTTTTCACCTGAATGTATGAAATGGTGTCTTCTTAGGGTACTCTTATCAGAAAATCTTTTTAAACATATTTCACAAACAAAGGGTTTCTCTCCAGTGTGAGTCAACAGATGTCTTTTTATATGACTAGTCTTAGAAAATTTTTTGGACCATACTTCACATACAAAAGATTTTTCTCCTGTGTCAATGGAAGTATGTTTTCCTTTATCACAATTTTCAGGAACAAAGAACTGGTTTCCAGAGGAAGTATTTTCTTCCGTAATTAACGACATACTCTTAAGTTTAGAATGATAACGGAAACTTCTTCAAAGTATCAGTATGATGAGAATGCTGCCATTTTCATACAAGGAACTGACTTCAACAAAACTTCAAATATTGTTACCATTGTCAGACACATGTTGCCATTTTCAGAAACGGATAGGAATTCAGCTAAAAAAATTATTTGAATCTAAAATTAGAAAGAAAAATGATAAACAGCAATTCTTTAAAATTTAACTGCAAATAACACTTTTAATAATTTGAAGAGGTTAGTTTAAAACTTACACAAATATATTTACAAGAACTAAAGCTCTGTAAGGAGACTTCAAGTGGTTGGTTCACTGTGCTTACATCTCAACTAATCTGGTCGGAGATGTGTCTCACTCTTTTTTTATAATTTTATGTACTCAGTCGCGTCCTTTATCAAAAAAAATAATAATTGGAAAAACTCTCTCCAGGCGATTAAAGTACAATTTTCAATGCAAATTCAACACATGAATTTTTTAAAAATTACCACACACACACAAAAAAAAAAAATAATTTTAAGATATACAAAAATTACATGTAACACTAAATGTACTAGATTAAATATTGAAACAATATATCATAGACTTTGGATTAGGTAACAGCTGAAATTCTTTACTCAAATAGTAATAAATACAGACACCTCTAACATTCCTCTTAAGAATTCTTACGTCAGGCAAACATAAATTTATTGTTCCTATTTACATTATCCCTTCTCTTAAAAATTTCAACTATTCTATCAACCAATCATTCGGTACACTATAAATTTCCACGTCTTATCAGTGCCAAAATTTCTTTCTGTACATCATCCTTTTCAAATTTCTATTTAACCTTTTTGTTGGAGGATTTTCACATAATCTCACTTGCGTAATTTTACATTCTTTGGCTGAATTTTGTCATACATTTTGACTTAAAGTTGGATGGCCTTCGCCCTCCTGGTTATGTCGCACGATGCAGCTTTCCCTCCTGATGAAAATGTTTCCTTGATTCTCGGTTTTGTAAAAATATTCCGCAGATAAGATACTGTTAACAAATATCGTCGGAATCCACATATTCAAATGCACTCAAAAAAAAAAAAAAATGGCCACCTCAAGGAACGTAAATACTCCCTCAGGTACCGAGGCCAGAGTTCCTTAATTTAAATCGATAGGAGCGCTTTATTATCCACTAGTGGCTTTTGTTTAAACTAATTTCTTTAGCAGCAATTAGTTTCCATGGTCTGGTATGCACATCCTCCAAATATGAAAATGTTACGTCCACTGCTTCTCTCACTAGAGCATCCCAAACAGGGATATATTAATTTGAATCATCCTGTATACTTATATATATATATATTTATAAATGTCACCATTATTTTATGACAAATAATTATTTATTTATTTTTTTAAAGAGTTTTACCTATTTTCTGTGAGTAAATAAGACAGCGATAATTGTTTGAAAATATTAGTGACAAGTATATAAAAACAGTACACACAGAATGTATGTCATACTATTAGACCATCTTAATATAAATATTAATACAAAGTTCTAAAGTTGCAGTCAAAGTACTATAATCCGCGCAAGTTGAGGCCAAAGTTTGTGTGGATTATGGAATATTGTGGATTATAGAGTATTATGGATTATACATCATTTTATAATCATAGACAGCATTTTAATTCTATAATCAGTATAATATGAAAAGATAAATATGAAATCCAATAATTAATTTAATATGCTATATTCAAAAATGCTTTTTTAAAGTTATTTGATTAAAAAATTGATATATATGTGCATTTAAATAAAAGTAATTACATATGTTCCGTATGTATGTAAATATATGTAATTACATTTGTTATATTTAAAAAATAGATGTTTTACTATGACTTTTTAATTTTTTTTTTTTTTTTTATAAATCATTTTTGGATCGCAAATTTGTAAAATTTTTGAATTGTTTATTGTTTATAGTTTTATAGTTTACTTTCGTAAAGTAACGCAAATTATAGAAATTTGCAGAATATGGGTATGCAGATTATCGATCCTTGACATTATTTTACCTTATTTAACACACTTGAGAGTACAGTCAAAGATCGATAATCCGCAATTTTCTATAATTCACGTTACTTTACAAATGTAAACTGTGAAACGAACAGTTCAGAAAATTTACAAATTAGTGATCCAAAAATGATTTTTAACACTAATAATTGAAAAAAAAATCACGATAAAAGATCTAATTTTTGTAAAATAACTTTTTTTATTTTATTAACAGAAAAAATAAATTGTATTACGGATTGTATGTAATATGTGTACGTAATTATTTTTATTTGAACATACATATATAGGCTTATATGGCTAATATTTGAATTTAATTTTTAAATCAATTTTTTAATAAAATAACTTTAAAAATGCATTTTTTGAGATATCATATTAAATTTAATTATTAGATTTCATATTTATCTTTTCATATTATACTGATTATACAATTAAAAGGCTGTCTAAGAATAATAAAGTTATGCATATTCCATAATACTCTGTAATCCACAGTATTCCATAATCCGCACAACCTTTCGCCTCAGCCTGTGCGGAGTATAGAACTTTGACTGTATAAAAAATTATGTTTGTTTTTCCTTCTATTTAGATTTGTTCCTGACATGTTACTACACGAGTCTGAACTAAAATTTATAGTTCTTAATATTTAATAATAATTAACAGTTTAGCATATTTTTATTACAAAATGCAATTAATAGAATATTTAGTTGAAGAGTAAGAAAAAGAAAGCATATCTTACCATTAACTTATTTCAATAAAAAGGATAGGTCAATAAATTTTAAAAACGCTATAAACATTATATCGCTATAAATCATTATTATCTTTAAAAAAATAGCCAGCTATTAATTTTTATGTCGTCCAAGTTGTCATAAAAGTAGAGACGTTAACGACATGAATGAATCTCGGTGAAGAATTTGATCGAACCAATTGATAAATCTGCTGCAACAGAAAATTCAATTACTGAATTTTGACTTTTTAGCATTTATCTAATGTTAACATTTGTTTCAAAAATTAAGAAAACGATCTCCTTCTATTAAAATAAACAAAACATTTATTAAAGAAAAATGAATTGAATCATTACTTTACGTTCATGGATCCAGGAATTTGAATTCGCCCGTTTGTGATAATTTTGACAAAGCATCATCGTATGTTACAACAGCATCCACATCTGAAATATAGCATCTAGAACAGATATTGTTATCAATGATATGCTAGATGTTGTACAAAGTGTTTATCTGTTGTATTGTGTCTTATAAGATGCCGCCGTGATAAACTTGTTCATTAACTTTTATAATCGATTAAAAAAACTTTCATTCATCGATTATTTTGGATTCAAAATATATTTCTGGCGCCATCTTTTGGTGATTAATGTAAATGAAGTAATTTTCCGCTAAAATTATAATCTTCTAGATGTATTCTTAAACCAAGAAAATTCAGGACGTTTTGATTTAATTCGAGAGCATCTTTTTTTTTTTTTTTTTTTTTTTTTTTTGGGGGGGGGGGAGGGGCTAGACTTAAGCTATGCAATTTAAAATCTCTTTCAATATACATAAAAGGAATGTTATTATTACATTTTTCATAAATTTTAACATAATTTTATCAGTTTTTTAAGAGCTTAACTTTTATTCATTGAATGTAAATTTTGCTTGCATTGCAAGTAAAAATAAATATTTCTAATCAAATATAATTGAAATACATTGAATATATAATACCTTGTAAAGTAATGTCATTCAGGCGATGTCACCTGTCAATCATTCATAACACACTCTTCCAGATGAATCTATTATCTTTCGAAAGGTCAAAAGATTATTGTAGGTAAGTTCTGTTTTCAATAGTGAGAGCTCTTTCGCATTTTTGTTTTTGGCTCAAATTTTGTTTTAGCATGCAGCTTTTTTTTTCCCTTATTGTTATGCGATTAACTTTCATTATTTCAATGAAATATTATCATTTTATAGGGATGATCAGATATAATTTTATTAAAAATAACTTTTATAAATCCTTTTAGTTTGTTTGTAAGATTTAGTTTGTTCCTTTGATTTTTGTTGTAAGAACAATTCTTTGTAAATCAATTTCTTATTTTAAAATAATAATAAAAACTTCAGAATATTGATAAAAAAATGTGCACATCATTTTTTTTTAAAATCTAGTTTAAGCTATGCTGTATCTCACATCATTTTTTTTTAATATCAAAGTATTACATAAATTCTATGCATTTTAAATAGAACATTGGTAGGTGATTGAATTAAAGATGCCTCTTAATGCATATAATTATATTTAAATTTCGATAAATAAATCTGTTTTCTTTAAAAAGAGAAAGTAACCATCATTGTCACTACCATATATAAACTTGATGCACAGAAAAGTCTTTCTTGGCTTATATTAAGGAAATTATTGCATATAAAAATATAAAAATTTGTAGTTTATAAAGAAATCTTGGATAATTGCATTGAAATAAATAGTTTTTAGGGGATTTATTTTAAGCACTATTTATATTGGAGGTAGAAAATATTTCCTTTTGAAGAGTTTTATAGGATCAAAAACTAAACATAGCCTTTTAAATTTGACATTATTTTTATCACATATTATTTTAATATGTGAACTAAATATCGATTTAACATCATTAGCAAGATATATATACTTTGGAAGAATAAAACCTTCATCTTACTAAAAGAACTTATTTAATACGGACACATTATTTACAGCAGACGATCACACATACACACAATCGGCATAGAACACAATTGCCGCTTACATAAAAACATTCTATTTACATTTTTGTCTTAGTTGCGGTTACAGTTAAATACACCACATCTCCTCCCTTCCTAAACTTCTTCTACAAGTCTAATCGCTGAGGAGGTCTCCGGATTCTTGTAGATCGGCAAACTGGTTGTGGTGTTGGAGTTGAACCGTGGACACTGAGTGGAGCATGCTCTTGTGTAGTAACTGAGACTGGCGTTGCATCAGTCGTCTCCGCCTCCACACTATTGGGTGATTGTGCTAACTCAGCACTAGTTGTCGGAACATCAGCATCTTGCACAGGAATGGCAGGTTTTGAAAACGATCGTCGGAGATCTCTTTCTTTTTCCTCTATGTCTCCTCCATCCCGTATTTGATCGACATGTCTACGCCACAATTGGCCATTTACATCCACAGTGTAATGTAGCTGTCCATCTTTTCTAACGACTTTTCCAAACCTCCATCTCTTGTCGCCTTGTCGGTAATTTCGTACAGCGACATTGTCGCCAATTTGGAATCCTCTATCCGAGAATTCATAAGTTCCTTTGCGAACTTTTTCTTCCACTCTGCGTTTAAGATCAGGACGCAGCAGATCGATTCTCGTCCGAATCTCTCTGTTCAACATAAGCATGGCTGGACTATGAAGTGTCGTGAGGTTCGGAGCTTTTCTGTATTGCATAAGGAACGTACTTAATTTTTGTTGTATTGTCCCACTATAATTTTGCATTGCTCTTAGAGATTGTTTGACTGTAAAGACGTATCTTTCGGCCTGCCCATTGCTAGATGGTTTAAATGGCGCAGTGGTCTTGTGTTTAATGCCGTTATTACGCATAAACATCTCAAATTCAAATGATGTAAACTGTGGACCGTTGTCACTTACCAGCATGAGTGGCAATCCAAATCGAGCAAAACAATCTCTTAAGCATTCGATGGTTTTGGTTGCTGTGGTGGATTTCATTGGATAAGCTTCCAACCACTTGGAATGAGCATCTACTATAATCAGGAACATATATTCAAAGATAGGCCCAGCAAAATCTATGTGAATACGTTGCCACGGTGCACTAGGATACTCCCAGCAATGCACCTTTACTCTCTGTGGGTCGGTTTTGTACCGAGCACAGTCTACACAATTCTTTGAGGTATTTTCTATATCCTTATCGATGTTCTTCCAATAAACATACGATCTAGCAATAGCTTTCATCTTAACAGCACCCAGATGACCATGATGTAATTCTTCAAGCACCTGAGCTTGATACTTTTTGGGAACGCACACACGCTGACCTAACATGACACAACCATCTTGTAGACTATATTCTGCTTCTCTCCCTCTTAAAATTCCTCCATTCTGTAAAATATTAAGCAATGGGGCGAGGTCTGCATCCAACAGAGTTTCTTTGGCTAAGTCTCTAGCTGTGACAGGAAGAGTTTCGATTTGTGCTAACTGAAATAGATCAATTTCATCTTTAACGTCTAGCTGTTCAGAGGTGGACGGCAGCCTAGACAGAAAATCAGCGTTACCATGTTTTTTTGTATGACGATACTTAATGTCAAACTGGAAAGATTGTAATAATAAAGAATAATGTAATAATCTTGTCGCTGCCAAAACTGGAAGACCTTTCTTCGATCCGAAGATGGCTACTAAAGGTTGGTGGTCAGTTAATAATGTGAATCGTCTCCCTTTTAGGTAAAGATAAAATTTCTTGACACCCCACACAATTGCTAGTGCTTCTTTATCAATCTGAGCGTATTTTTGCTCAGTTTTTGTGAGGGTTCTGGAGGCGAAAGCTATTGGTCTTTCCGTTCCATCTGGTAAAGAGTGGGAAAGAACCGCCCCTACTCCTACAGGAGATGCGTCAGTTGCCAATATGGTCAATGGCAGTGATGGATCATAATGCATTAGGACACGCGGAGAACAAATTTCATTTTTAATTTTTTCAAAAGCTTCCTGACAATCCTTTGACCAAACCCATTTGACACCTTTCTGTGTTAGTTTATACAAAGGATTCGCTATTGTAGCCAAATTAGGACAAAATTTTCCATAAAAGTTAACAAGCCCTAAAAAACTTTGTACTTCTTGTACGTTAGTAGGTCTAGGAGCTTTTGAAATGGCAGAAATTTTCTCATCAGTCTTATGTATGCCGTTTGCATCGATTTTGTGCCCTAAAAATTGAATTTCTTTTTGAAAAAATTTACTCTTATCTAAATTTAATTTTAGCCCATGATCTTTACATTTCTGAAAAAAATTTCTTAAAGCCTCTAAGTGTGATTTATCATCTGATCCAGTCACTCTAACATCATCCATAAAAACTTTGATTCCTTCCATCCCCTGGAAAAGACCATCAATATATCTTTGCCAAATTGCTGGAGCAGAATTTAAACCATACATAAGTCTCTTACATACATATAATCCCTTATGTGTATTTATCGTTAAGATCTTTTGACTATCTGGATGTACTTTCATTTGTAAATATGCATGTTTAAAATCGATTTTTGAAAAATGTTTACCCCCATTTAAGCTTGAAAAAATTTCCTCTAATTTTGGTAAAGGATGTTGTTGTACCATAATATTATGGGTTACGGTAACAGAATAATCTGCACATAGGCGTATAGACCCATCTGTTTTTACAACCGGGACAACTGGTGTTGCCCAATCAGAGGTCTCTACTCTCTCTATGATGCCTTCTTTTTCAAGCCTATCAATTTCTTGTTCAATCCTGTCTTTTAAAGTAAAGGGTACAGGTCTAGCTCTACAAAATTTTGGCACTGCATCAGATTTAATTTCCAACTTTACTTCATAATTATTAATTTCCCCTAACTTATCGTCAAAAAGCTCTTTATACTCTTCTAACAATTTACTCAAATTATAGTCATAAGATGTTCTTACTGCTTTTATAGAATTCCAGTCCAAATTTATACTATATAGCCATTCGCGGCCAAAAATTGTATCCAAATTTTCCTTAACAATATACAAATTTAATTTAAATTTTTGATTTTTGTATTCAACATCAACAGTAACAAAACCCAAAGGTACAATTATTTCACCTTTGTATGTTTTAAAAACTACTTTTGTGGGTTGAATTCTTTTTTTCGAAATCTCACGAAATTTTTTTATGCTCATTACCGAGACGGCCCCTCCAGTATCAAGTTCCATACTCACAGGTTTAGTTTCAATATTTACTGTTAACATAATTGGAGGTTTTCTTTGCTCCTCCTCTTTCAGCGAGTTCAAATCAAAAGAATACATTGGGATAACATTTTCACTAGAATACAGAGTATCTACCTGCTTTTGTTTTACCGTGTTCCCTTTTAACCCTTTTTTCGCTGCAAAACAAGCTTTTCGAATGTGCTCGATTTTTTGACAAAAATGACACTTAGCTAATTTAAATCTGCAGGAATACTTATCGTGATCCGTTGCTGTACACCGTGTACAGCTCGTTTTTACTTTCTTTCCCGAAAGATTTTGTCTTCCAAAGTTTTTCTTTTGCGAAACAAATTTTGACTGCTCATTATTTTTCCTCACGCTTAATTCTTTAATTTCTAAAGATTTACCCATTATCTCATTTGCCCCTTTCATAGCTTTCTCCATAGCTAAAGCAATTTTCAAAGTATTCTCAATATCTATATCATCTTCCTCAAAAAGTCTATCTAATATTGCTCTATCCCTCAGCCCGCTTACGAAAACATCCCGTAACATCGTGTTCAACATTTCTTGTTTATATTGACAAGGAATTGCCAAGGAGCGAAGTTCAGCCATAAAAGCACTGACACTTTCCCCCTCCCGTTGCTTACGATTTAGAAACACATGCCTACTAGGAATTATAAGCGGCGTCGGAGTGAGATGAGTTTTTAATGTATTTTTTAGAATAAGGTAATCTTTATCGGAAGGATTGTCAGGAGCTAGCAGGTTTTTCAACAAATTATATAATTTTGCTGACAAACTAGAAATAAAAACTTTCCCACGTTTGCCATCCGGAACATTTTGAATATCCATGAAAGCTTCGAAGCGTTCTAAAAAAGAATCAAAAGCTTCATCTGTTTCATCAAATTTTTTAAACTGAACTGAAACTTTAGCTTCTTGCGTTTTCGGATCGGCAAAAGTGGTCAATTTCTCTAATAAAATTTTATTTTGTTCTATCAAACTTTGAACCAACTGCTCCATTTTAAATCTTCTTTAAAGATAAATACAAAAAGAATTTTTTACCTTGGCAGTCTTCGGCATCTAATGTGCGTGAATCCGATACTTTTTCATCCCATCCTCGTCGCCAGATATCACATATTATTTTAATATGTGAACTAAATATCGATTTAACATCATTAGCAAGATATATATACTTTGGAAGAATAAAACCTTCATCTTACTAAAAGAACTTATTTAATACGGACACATTATTTACAGCAGACGATCACACATACACACAATCGGCATAGAACACAATTGCCGCTTACATAAAAACATTCTATTTACATTTTTGTCTTAGTTGCGGTTACAGTTAAATACACCACAATTTTTGAGAGTTTTTCCTTTTAAATGTTTATTCATGTAATTTCATTAAAAATTATTTCACATTTTCAAAAAAAAAATATATATATACAGTAGACTCCCTTAAACCGCACTCCTAAAATCCGCAACTCTCTAAAATCTGCACATATTTTACGGATGTAAACAATGAAACATTCAGTTCAGATGTAGGTGCAAAATTTGACTTTTTTAGCTTTATATCAATTCCAGACATTTTTTAATTTGTAATTTTTGTTAAGGTTATTGCATTCATGTTTTTTTATAAAGAAAGAATAATTTATTTCAGAAAAAATAAAGATATTGCTGATATCATTGGTAATCACAATCTTACCAAATATATTTATGTATTAATCAAGCTTTCTTAGTTATTAAGTCTGGCTAAACCTGACATAAAGCTTCATAATTTTATTATCCTGAAGTGAATTAGTAACGTACCTTTATAAGGCAAGTTTCATTGAATAATTTAGGAAAAACATATTTCATCTTTATAATGAATATTTAATTGTACATTATTGATTATTAACTTGACCTTTGCATTTAGTATTTTAATCAATTTAAAAATCATTTAAATTTTTATTAGTTTAAATTGATGACTTATTTTAGTATATTATCAGCATTCATTATACTTTTGATTTCATTATTAATTACATTCAAATTACTTTTAAAAAAATGTAAACAAAACAATGACCAGAAATCCGCAAAATTCTAAAATCCGCAAAACTTCTGGTCCCAAGCTGTGCGGATTTGAGGGAGTCTACTGTATATATATATATATATATATATATATATATATATATATATCCAACTATTGTTGTTACATTTAAAACAGCACAAATAATATTTCTTTTCCATTAAAAAATTTGTTTACATGTGAATATTAAAAAAGATAAAGAATAATTTATTGTAAATTATGTCATATTTAAAACAATGCATAATGCAACATCAGTTGGTTTGAACTTAACCTTTCATTGCACCCTGTGTCATACCTGGCACATACCTAAAAGCATTATAGTTCTCAACATGTGTCATGAATTTAGCATATAAAATCTCTGTAACTGATCAAAAAAAGTTCAAAAGATTATTTTGTCTATAGTCCCTGACCAAATTATTAGACACACTCATTTTTTCATGTGTACAATATTACTAGATTCATAGAGATACTATTACTATGTAAATAGTTACAATGGATTATATCATCATCTGAAGGGTTATAATAAGTAAAAAACATGCCAATGACTTTAAAATTATTTACTTATGTAAATTAAATTAAAAATTACTCAAATTGCAAAACTTATAACATGAAACTAAGAAAAAGAAATAAATAAATAAATAAAATATATATTTTGTGGAGCCTTCTTTGAGAGCAATCAGTGCTTCTATTCATGCGTTGTTACCAAATTAAATTGTTTCTTGTATGTAAATTGTTTCTTGGGGGATAATCGCAGACAAACACATGTTTTACTATCATCTGTGCTTTGTTTGTTATGACTTCTTTGGCTAACTCCCTCATATTCAATCGAATTCATGTCTGGTGAATTAGTTGCCCAGTCATCATGTGTTTTTGTTCTGTTGACCTTGAGACAGCAATATAATATGACATATCAACAACAGCTCTTTCTAAAATTGGGAAAATATATGTCAAACATTAATTTAATAAATTAAAATCTCTATTATTTCCTAGGACATTACATACCAAATATATTAATAAAAACAACTGAATATAAAAATTTTGCCAAGGACTGTAAACAATGAAAATTGTCATTAACAGTTAATTTCATAAAGTTAAATTTGGTACATATACTTTTTTCAGTAGTCAATTTCCCAGTGAATAAATATTTAAATACAAATTTTCCTTGATTAACAAAATTTTGTCTCTGTGCAGAAAGTTATGAATGTTCATAGACTGCAAGAAAAAGTTATTGACAACATACCAAAACTGAAACTATCACTTCTGCACTAATTTGACTAACTGAAACTAGCACTAATTTGTTGGGTAAAGTTTCAAGTTTTTAGTGTATATAATTTAAAATTCCTTTAATCTTATTCATTAAACATAATCAACAAGTCATGCATTAAATTTTATTTTTCCATCGTAATTTTTACCAGTTGTTTCTATTTCATAGTTATACCTTAAAAAATGAACAATAAACAAAGGGATAACACTAGTTTACAGTACATCTGTTGCCGAAAAAATTTTAGCTGTTGCTGACTACAAATGATATGCTATTTTCAAAAATATAATTAGAATATTTTAATCAGCTCTAGTTTCTGAGTTTCAGCTAGGTAGGTATTAAACAGAAAAATCACGTATTTACTAAGAAAAACCTTACTAAAAAAATAATTAATCATTGAGTTCTTAGAAAACTTTGTTTTAAAGCTCTTCTCTGATGTGTAGGCTTTGGAAACTGACATATCAGAGACCAACAATAGTCAGACATCATATTTATATCCCAGAAACCCTGATAGCGCTCTTCCATGACGCGTAAGTCCTGATGCATACGATCTCCCTGCTCTTCCCTCATATCTCCTAATTTTTCCGGAAACCTGTCCAGGTGACTATGGGGGAAGTGGAGTTTTATGCTCATATTGCACCCCAGATTTTTAAATTGTAGCAGAAGGTCTTTTACAAGTTCAATATCATTTTCAGATTTTTTATTTCCGATTAAACTAATTTTAGTATCTGAGAAAGCATTTTTTTTCTTTTAGTCTTGATGCCAACAATTCTGAAGCTTGTTTAGAAAGATTCAAATCTCTTAGAGGATCATCTAACTCATTTTGGGAAAAGCATTTTGACTCATTTGACATACCTTCAAAATCAGCAACATTTTTGTGATGAGCTTGGTACTTCAATGTCTTGTTCTAATGGTTCAGGTATATTTTTAGCCTCTGAAGAGTCAAGTGAACGCTGCAGTGGACGTTGAACACAACTAGTACTTGGGTACTGCCATTTAGCACGATTTTCAGTGTTTAAACCGTTTATGTTTACCGCTACAAAAGTAACAGTCTTCGAGATGATTTCGTGGTTCTTGCCAAATAGTCGGTGTTCCAAATTTCAAAGCACTTTTTTTGCCCCTTTTCCATAATCTTAAATATTCCACACACGATTTACAAACACAATTGGAAGCATTTGTTATCCAAGAGCATCCCAAAGTGCTCAAAATAGGTATTTTTCACTAAATCTGATATAACTTTTCTGCAATTATTAAACACATATTCTCCGCATATATAGCTAAAATGATCTGGATTGTTTAAACAACGTTTCCTTGAACTACTCATGACGCAAAAACTTGAGAAACTAATCTTAACACAGTAAAATACGCCTGTTATCGATAAATATATATGCTTATATGATAAAAATCAGAAACAAAGTAACTCGAGCTGATCAAAAAATTTTCCTGTTACATTTGACAAAAACAAGTCATAAGTGAACATTATCAATCATAGAATTCGCAGCAACAGACAAAAACTTTAATTTTGTAAACTAGTGTAATCTATAATCCCCAAAAATGTATAATCTAACAAACCATCAATCCCTAAGTGTGCGGATTTCGCAGAGTTCACTGTACATATGTTATTGAGGTATAAAAAATAGTTACCTCTATTCTCTGCATAAGGAAGTTTAATACTAATTGTTTTTATAATAAATTGAGCAATTCAAATCAAGGTTGTAGATCTGATGCCACAGGCATCATGATGGCATTTTTGCTACCACATAATTTGAACAAAAAATTCTCAACTTCGAGGTGTTGACTTTGTATTTAAGTTATTTGTTTTATTTTTAATTCACTTCAAATTGAAAATTAATTGCTGTGTGGAAATTTTTATGGTTCGTTGTTAATTTTTTGGCAACAAAAATGGAAAATCTTATTGAAAATAACTGTTATCTTGTTATTATAATTTAAAATGAACTATGTTTGATGTTCACTTCAAATTGACAATTTACAGAGTTAAACCTTCACTGAATACATTTAATAAAGTTATAAATATTTATCTGCTTACTATACTTATTCATTCCATGTTCTTTGCATTATTGTGTATTGTATGTTTTCCAGTATCATGTCACATGAATTTTACTTTGACTTCTTGAAACTTTTTGCTGAAAGTTAAATTCTATTTAAAAATTAACTTTATATTGAAATTGAAATGAAGAATAAAATAGAGGAAATTAAAATTAAATTTATAAATTAACTTTCAATTGAAAACTAATTGTCATGTAAAAAAAAAAAAAAAAATGTTGTGTTTTGTCAACAAATCTTGACAAAATTGTAAGAAATCTAAATTGTAGGTAATGGCTGTTATCTTGTTGCTTTTAGGTGCATTTATAATTATGTAAATACATAGCATGTATAGTCGTCATTCTACCTATCTGTCTGTCCATCCACATATAACAAAACATAAACTACTCATCCAAATCGTTTGAAATTTAAAATATATAATTTTTACTTAAATTTGTCGAAATATTTCAAATTTTATGAAAATTGCATATATAGTTTAATGACAGGGTCAATCAAATATATTACATTATATTATGACTAATCTGAAGAGCATTTTAATGATGTTACACTCTTTCAACCATGATAAATTTGATAATCAACTATATAGCACAGTCAAGGATCGATAATTCGAGCACCCATAATTTGCAATTTTCTATAATCCGCGTTACTTTACAAACATAAACAGTGAAATAAAAAGTAAAAAAACATTACAAATTCGTGACCTACAAAATTTTTTTAAACAAATTGTAAAAAAATTTAAAAAACGTAATAAAACATTTACTTTTTTAATATAACTCTTTTATTTTATTAACAGTAAAAATCAAACTGTATTATGTAGTATATGTAGTTATTTTTATTTAAATACACATATATATCAATTTCTTTTAATAAAAAAAACTTTAAAAATAAATTTTTTAAAAATAGCATATAAAATTAGTTATTAAATTTCATGTTAATCTTTTCATATTATACTGATTTAAGAATTAAAATGCTGTCTGGGAATAATCAAATAATGTATAATCCATAATACTCTATAATCCACTAAATTCCATAATCCACACAACCTTTGGCCCCAACTTGTGCAGATTAAAGAAATTTGGCTGTATACATTAAAATATACATTGTATAATTTGTGATGCATAAAATATTCGTTATTAATTTACAGGTCCACACAAAATTATTCCATTACATTGTATAAAAAGGGGGGGATATTGTTTGAGGCGTGTTTTAGTAATAGAGCAGACTTCCCCAAATCCACATAACTAGGAATTAGAGGATGTGTGGATTTTGGAATTTTGTGGATTTCCGTTCATTGCTTTATTAAAATTTTTAAATTGTTACTTTAAAGTAATGTAATTAATAATGCAATCAAAACTACAGTAGAGGACCTATTATCCGGAATCGTCGGGACCGACGACTTTCCGGATTTTGGAATTTTCCGGATTTCGGGTCCGTCCGAAACTCGACACTCCACTCCCCTTCCCCCCCACCCCACCTCCAAAAAAAAAAAAAAAACATGGAAAATTTAAAAAATAATAACAAAAATATAGCACTGCTATCTAGAATATGAATGAAAAGTGTGTTGTATGAGAAGTCTGTGGAAAAAACACTAAGCAACAATTTTGACTCTTGTACTGTAGTACAAAATCTCAAATCCGGACATCCGAAATTCAGAGCTCTTCGAAATCCAGAAATTTGTTAACTGGCTTTATATATATACATATAAAGTCAATACATATATATATATATATATATATATATATATATATATATATATATATATATATATATATATATATATATATATAACCGTAAAATACCGTTAATCCGCCCCCCTAAATGTGACGAAAAATCGTAAAATAGTTAGAGGAGGGCGCTTACGCGGATTTTTCCGCGATCGTTTCACAAAATTTGCATTTTTTGCGAGATATCTGCAGGATTTTTTCGCGATATTTGACGAAATCTGCTGGGTTTTATCGCGATATTTGAAGAATTTGCAGAGTTTTTTTGCGATGCTTGAAAAAATTTGCGTTTTTTTATGGGGATGAATCATGATGAAATGAATGAATCGCCAATCTATGAAAGAATTATCAATTTTGATACTTCAAGCAATACTTGAAAAAAATTGCGTTTTTTTTAAAAAAAACGTAAATTTTGTCAAAAAAACGCAGAAAAAGGGAATTTTGTATAAAAAAAAAGCCAAAAAAGCATGAAATCTAAAAAAAATCTCGAAAAAAAGCACATTTGATTAAAGATTCATCATTCATTCATTTCATCATGATTCATCTCGTTCTGAATCGTCTTCATTTCCGGATTTCGGAATTCCGGATAATAGGTCCTCTACTGTATAATGAAAGCTTACATTACAATAAAATATTAAAATAAATAATAAACTAAAATAATAAAAATTTAGATAATATTTTAAATGATCAAAAGCTAAAGTCAAGTTGATAATCAATAATGTAGGATCAAATATTCATTATAAAGATTAAATGTATTTTTCCTAAATTAATCGATGAAGCTTACCTTATAAAGGCACATTACTAATTCATATCAAAACAATAAAATAGCTTTATTTCAAGTTTAGTCAAATTTCATAATAAAAAAAAAAACTTGACTAACACATAAATACATTTGGTAAGAAGATAGTAATTACTAGTGATAACAGCAATATCTTGAACTTTTTCAATAAAAAATTAATTCTTCCGTATTGAAAAAACATGAATTCATTATCATTAACAAAAATTACAAATTAAAATATATAATAGAATTGATATAAAATTTAAAAAAGGAAATATTTTCTGAACATCTGAATTGAAAATTCCATTGTTTACATCCATGAATTATGTGCAGTTTGAGGAAAACTACTGTATTAATTTTTTCACAGTTTATGAAATTGATACATGTTGATGAGGTTTACTACAAGTTACTTCCTGTATAATAGAAAGCAGATAGTATTGACAGGGACACACAAAATATTTTAGATATTATACTATATCTAAATATAGTATTAGTATATAATATATGTATTAGTATATAATATAATATTAGTATATTATATTATATACTAATACACCAATATATGAATATTTAAAAAACTTCCTTTCTAATATGAAAGCACATCATTTGCTACCAAAGAAAGTAAAAAACTGATTTTTTTTTTTTTTTAATAGTACCAAAAAATCCATTTTTTATGTTTAAACTAGGCTTTTTAAAATGTGTTTTCCTATCACACGTAGTGATGTAAATTTTCCGGAAAAATATAAGTGGTGGAAAAAAACTGGTTTTTTTTTCGGAAATTTGGAAAAATTGATTTTTCATGAGTGTTTTCCCAAATAAATTATATTTTCTTAGCGAATATTAAATAATAAACATTTTTTCCCATTTATTTGTATTAAATGAAAATTTTTTTCACTTTATATTACAAAATAAAAAGAAAGTAGCAAAGCCTGCTTTTAAAAGCTTAGTTTTTTTTTCCACAGCCAAAGAATTTTTAAAACACTATTGTTTGTTATATCATATCTCTGTTGAAATGATTTTCCAGTTACATGTTTAACTACTAATTGACCTAATGTAAGAACCTGAGCCAATATGTTTGCAGCTTGGAATGAAATAAATTATGCATTCTATTTACATAAGTATAGTTTTTAAGTAAATTATACTAGTTTAAAGAAATTGTTGCAATTTTGTCATTATTATCAATATCAGTATTAAAAAAATTCCATTGTTTGTTTAAAAAATGTATATTTTTGCATTATTACACTTTTTTCTTACAATTATAATTTTATTTCTTTTAAAAAATATGTTTAGTTTTGGTATAACTTTCCAATCTCAACTCAAAGTTTTGATTTAGTTTTATAATATAAATTCAAACAAAACTAAGTTTTAGTTTGGCTTACTCAGGACTGCAACTATAAAATAGCATAGGATTTATTGACTGTTAGATTTTTACTCACTGAAACCAGAAAAATATTTTTTTTTAAAGTTTAATTAAACGTAATTTTTTTTTAAATCCTGAAATCTGGTATTCTATTCTTGAGTAAAAAACCATATTCAATAATGTTTCCATATGGTTATTTCATATTTCTAAGAGTGGAACTCAAAAGTTATGAAAACAGAACACTACAAATAGAAAATGCTCGCTATTTGAGGAATTAACAAAAGCAGTTACATACAGAGATAAACTTCTACTGTGCTTTAGAAAACTACAAAAATTCAAAATTTAATCAAGAGGGAATGCATAATTTGGAATATAGTTACTTGTAATAAAATATGTTTTTTTTTTTTTTTTTTTTTTTTTTTTTTTTTTTTTTCATCGCAGTTGCACATTTCTAATGCAAATTGCCCATGTTTTTGCAACATTACTGTACATTAATGGAGGTAAAATAGAGGTCAATTTTAAATTCAATACCTTGAAAAAACATTCAATTAATCAGCATTAACGAAATCTTGAAAAATGCAGCATAGTAGTGCCACCTATAGGAAAATTTACACCAAAAACTAAACAAGATTAATATATATCAGGAACTGTCCGTAGTTTAACAAAAAATTGTCCTTTAGTCCTTGAGATAGAGCTATTGTGAAAATCATGAATAATGCAGCATAGCAGCGTCATCTGTTGAGCGATTTACACCAAAAAGTAATGTGCATAAAGTTATATCAAAGATTAACTTAATCTGAAGTTTTATGAAAATACATACATTAATTCTTGAGATAGAACTATTGTAGAAATTATGAATAATGCAGCATAGCAGCGCCATCAATTGGGCGATATACACTAATAACTAAACATCTCGAGTTTATATCAAGGTGTAACTGAATCTAAAGTTTTGTGAAATTATGTGCATCAGTTCTTGAGATCGAGTGCCCATAAAATTTTTGTCCCATACAGACTCACAGAGTGACAGATATTTTCCAAAAACTATCAAATCGTGTTCAAGACCTTCTAAAACGTTTAAATACACCATAAATTTCTGTAATTTAAGCATGATACTAAGTTCTATTTTATAATAATATTTTCTCTCTTGAATATATTTCTTACTCTTATGAAACAAAAATATGAAAATGCATTGTAGTAACAGCAATTAACTGTTTTTGCAGTCGTTTAAAATTTGTCTTAACGATTTTCAACTGTATGTTGTGTTTTCCTGGCTGGTAAAATAAATCCTTGGCTGGTGAAATTTCTCAAAAATTCCCCACCCTTGCCCATACAGACTCACAGTGACAGATATTTTCCAAAAACTATCAAATCGTCTTCAGGACCTTCTAAAACGTTTAAATACACCAAAAACTGGAAGTCAAAATTTTCGAGAATCAATACTTACTTCTTGAAAAGATAGAAAAAAGTAATGCAGTAAAACCCCAATAATTCGTATTAATTGGGACCAGACCCAATCCGGATTATCGAAAATCCGGAGAATTATAAAAAAAGGAAATAAAATAAAACATACTTACAAAAGATCACCTTTATGTCAAACTTATTGAATATTTACAGACAGTAAAAATGTTTACTTTGTTTAATTCTGTCTAAAATATTTCAGAAAGAGGTTTTTTTTTAATTCAGAATACGACGATGGAACAAGTTAATGTTACCGAAATTAGCCAAGCACTTCTCAAACTTGAAAAAAAAAGAAATGACCAAACCAATCCGAATTAACGGGGTCTGAATTAGCAGGGTCCTACTGTAAATGCATGCTTCAAATTTTTAATTTTACCATTTCTATTAATCGGCATATTATTGAAATAATTTTGCACATGAATTAATTTTTAAAAAGAGAAGTTGGATTTAATTATATATCTAGATTTTTTTCATGTAATCCTGTTTTTGTGAAATTGTGAATTTTTTGTACATATACTTATACAAAGTATATTCAGAATTTGTGAATAAGAAATTATTACTAATTTTAGAGTCCTATTTAGACATTTTTAATAAGGTTTATGCATATATACAACTTGATAAGATTCAGCTGCTATATGGCATGAGATTTTTTTTCTCTTCAATCACTGCATTTGCAAAAGATTCAATTTGTAGAATAACTTTTTTCTGAAATGTCTATTTTCAAGAATTTTGCGAAGGGTCTTGTGTTTCAAACAAGAAAAAAATGTGAAGGATCCTTTCAAGTCTTCTCAAACAGATTTCTGCTAAGAGATCAGTTTACCCACATTAAAGTTTTCATGTGGGACACTCAACATAAAAATAAATAAAATAAGAAGTATGAGAATATAGCTATTACAAAATTTTCACTTTATTATTTCATAAATGAAATTTCAATTTTTCCAGTTCGGAAAAATTAAAAAATAAGCCTTCGGAAAAAACCCGAAAAAAACCAGTTTTTTCCCAATTTTTCTGGGTTTTTTTCGAGCATTCCCATCTCTAATGACACGTACATGCATATTTGTGAATAAAAATATATATTTTTTTTTTACTATATACCGTAAAATACCGTAAATCTGCCCCCCCAAAGATGACGAAAAATCGTACAATAATTAGAGGGGGGCGCTTATACAGGATTTTTCTGCGTTCGTTCAACAAAATTTACAGGAATGAATCATGATGAAATGAATGAATCATGAATTTTGATACTTGAAAAAAATTGTTTTTTTAAACGTAAAATCTGTCGAAAAAAGGAGAAATTTGTAAAAAAAAAAAAAAAAAAAAAAAAAAAAGCCAAAACAAGCATGAAATCAACTTAAAAATCTCGGAAAAATGCACATTTCATCAAAGATTCATGATTCATTCATTTCATAATGATTCATCACATGCTCAATTGCCTTTGAGAATGGGGAGAGAGGGCGCTTTCTCGGGATTTTTTGAAAATTTCAAATTCTTTATAAAGTGGGGAGGGGGCGTTTGATCGGCAAGGGCGGATTAACGGGATTTTATGGTGAGTAATGTAACTTGAATTTTAAGAAATTTTAAGCAATGTAATTATATAATATACAATCAGTTACGTAGAAAATTGAAATCATATTTAAAATTTAAGCATTTTTAGTAAAAGCTATGTCTTATGTTTCATAAAGGAAATGCTCTATACAGTCGTACCTCGTTAACATGAACCTCAAGGGAAATCAAAATTTTGTTCATGTTAACAGTAATTCATGTTATCAGTATCAAATCTTTATATTCGTCTTTAAAACTGTGAAACCAGTTCATTTAAAAAGTAATTCACGTTAAGCGTGTTCATGTTAAAGAGGTTTGACTGTATAATGGAAACATTGATAACTTGAAAATCTTAATAAACCAATCTTTTGATAATTAGTTCTATAAATAAATGCATGATGTAGTTTCATAAATAAAATTTACTTTCACATAACTATTCAAAATAATTTCTTTGAAATACTTGTTACATGAGATGTCCGATTTTTCAGTAAGAAGATTACATTAATACATCTTTTATTTGAAATAAAACTTTTTTTAAAGATTTCTTGGAATGATTTAATTTTAGAATAGAGCCTTTACACACTTCAAGAAGTATTGTGCATTGCTATTTGACACTTCTCTGAAACTGTCAGGTAGAAAAAAGCAACAGTCAAATGAAAAAAATAAAAACTGATAAAACGTTTTTTAGGCTACTGAAAAACATTCATCTTAAAATAGAAAATAGTTTTATAAATGCTGTCATTCACTAAAGCATTTAAACAGTCACCAGACTACACAAGCTTATTTTTCTAAGCTTATATTATTACAAAGCTTAGTACTTTTAAATGTCTAAAATAAAAGTTACATCTTTTTAGGCATTTTTATGAGACTTTTTTTTTTTTTTACTAATATCAAACAAACCTAGTCTAGTCCGCCCCTCCCTTCCCAGTTTTCTTGGCTGATCTAAGTTAGGTTTGATTATGCAATAAAGATTATTGCATATTTACTGCATATTTTAATGAAATGTGAACATGTGCTTCACTAGCACCCAATTTTTCAATGTCTTCTTATTTGATCTCATATTTTGAGGTTCTTTTCTAGTCTTAAAAAATATTCCTCCCAATCAAATGTCAAAATGTAAACAAGATATTAGAAAATAACGTCTTCATAGAAATAGATTAACTCGCAAGTGCCTTCGTCAGTACGGACGGAAGCTTTAAAGGTAATTTTATATTATTAACTACAAATCTGCGTTTCTCAAAGGGTAAAGTTTTTTTTTCTAAATATTGCATATTTTTAATGTATTTTATCTTTGCTAAATTTACATAATTTAAGTGTTTTCTTTAGAGCTTCAAATATGCTCATCAACACATGCAATTTGCATTTCATATGCATACTAAAAAGACCTAAACAACTCGCTATGTCTCATGGTGACTGCTGAGATAAAACTATTAAAAGTAGAAATTTCTTACATGCAATAATCTGAAGCACTTAAATTACAAAAATGAGAAAATAGATTTCTTCTAAAAGAAACAATTGCTTTAAACTGTGCCTACCAGCTGTGCAACAGAATAAAATCTTATTGCAAACCAACTTGATTTAAACCAAACAACCCAGTTTGCTACGTTTTAAGTGAAATTTCTGACTTGTTCTTATTATTTAAATATGAAGTATAATTCATTAAGAATACAGATTACTTTATTTGCCTCCTCAGTATTTTAATACACATGTAAAAATTTCACAATTCAAGCCTCTAAATTGTGTATGTTATAGAAAAAAACAAAGACAAAATTACATTTTTTATATGTACAGTAGACTCCCTCAAATCCGCGCAGCTTGATACCAGAGGTTGTGTGGATTTTTTAATTTTGCAGATTTCCAGTTTTTGCTTTGCTACATTTTTTAAACAGTAATTTAAATGCATTGATGCAATCAAAATTATAATGAATGCTTACAATATAGCAAAATATTAAATAAATAATTAAAATGATAAAAACTTAAGATAACTCTTTATAAATGAGTCTAAATGTAAAGGTCTAGGAAATAATTAATAAAGTATAGGTAATAAACATGAGATACACTTTCCCTAACTTGTTCAATGGAACTTTCCTCACCAAGGTGTTCTTTGAATTGATATAAATATCATAAAGTCTGGAAATTTCATTTCACATTTAGCCTGTGTCTTAATAATTAAAAAGCTTGATTAATACTTAAACATTATCAGCTAAAATGAGTGTAATTACCAGTAATATCAGCAATATCTTGATTTTTTCCAGAAATTAAAAACATTCAGAAAATAAATATACACACCACATTGGCGCAATCGCAACAAAACAGCGATTTCATGTTTCATATGGTAACCCAGCTATTGCTATTTATTTATTAATAAACTGTTTATTTACTTTTATTTTCATTTTTAAAATGATATAAATTCTTCTGTTCTATATATAGTTATAAATTAAACTTCTTTTATTTATTATTTAAAATAATAAGAAATTATTAAAAAATATGCATGCAACTGGCATTCGAAAACAAAGGTTTTGCCAAATTAGCATCGGAAAAAAAAATTGCATTAATGTGATGCATATGCAATGACATCTGTGCCTAAATTTAAACCTCCTCTATATATATATATATACAATAAACTCCCTAGAATCCGCAAAGCTTGGGACCAGGGATTGTGCGGATTTTAGAATTTTGCAGATTTCTGGCGATTGATTTGTTTACATTTTTGAAACATTAATTTGATTGGCAGTTAAACATTGTAATCAATGCATATAATAACTTGAAATATTAAAATAATTCGGTAAAATACTTAAACAAATAACTGGTTAAAAAGCAAGTTATTATTACAAAAAAAAAAAAATAAAATAAAATAAATAAATAAAGGTAAAATAAAATTTTAGAAAAATATTAAAATAAAGTAAATAATCAAACTGCAATACTAACTATAAATAATGATGAGGAAAAATCAATCTTTTTTATAAAGAAAAATATTTGCTTTTGTTAATAAACAAAGAAAGCTTCATTAATTAAAAAATATTCATATTATACAGAGAAAATTATCCTGCCCCTCGAATTATAAACACTACAAATGGTCATTGAAAGCTATACTATGCTGCAACTATGATACGATAATGATTATTTCGTTTAAATATCGATCATCATAATTAGTAAACCGGATGTACCGTATTTTCGGGTGTATAGCCCGACAAGCGTCTAGGGACAGCACTATCACAGAATGCACAGCGCACAAGTTTCGCTTTCAAGAAGCGAAAACCAGTTTTCACGGGGGAGAAAAGTGATTTTATTGAATGCGTTGGCTTCAGCGGTGGTATTGCAGTCTACGCGATGCGAATGAGATGAATCCCTTACGTTGGTTTCGAATACTTAAAACATTTGTTTAAAAGCTGTTCAAATGTGTTAAAAAGCGCTACAGATTAATAAATAATAGATAAAGTGTTATCAGAATATAGATTTATGGATTTTGAAAACATTTCAGAAATTTTTTAATAGTTTCTGCAATTTTTCCCTGCCTTCATTATTACTTGAAAATTAATTTTTAATTGCTTTACTTTATCATTTGTTCAGTTTGCATTGCGACGTGGTCAAGGACTTTTTTAATGGGCTTAAAAAAAACTATAATTTAGGACTATCATAAATTTGTATTAGTACAAAATATGTAAATTACCAAAATAAGAGACAGAAAAAAGTTTAGATCATTTTCCGTTTTAAAATATTGATTTATAAATTAAAATTTCTTAATAAGGGTAATTCTCAAAATATTGAAATATACATGTATTATAGGAATTACCTGATATTTACAGGATTAATATGATAATACGAATCCCCTAAAAATAATAAGAACATAATATCAGTAGTACATCATGCGTGTCATAATATTAATTTACGTTAAAAAGTATTCTAAATAAAAGGAATAATTACTGTTATTATTATCATGCATCTTGAATTATAATTCTATTTTTCTTATCACTTTCGTGTGTTGAAAATTAGATTAAATGTAAAAATTAAAAAAACCCTCCCTCTTTTTTTTTTTTTTTTTTTTTTTTTTTTTTGTAAGAGAAATTTATTTTTATGGTAAAATGTGAAAAGCTGTTTAATTTCTAAGTAATTAAATAAAAATACTAGTTATTTTCATGCATTTACTAATGAAAACAGTTTTGAGGATGGGTCAGAAATTTGTTAATATGGATTTAATAAATAATAAACTTTTCTGTAAACATTTTCATAGGAGGGGGCATATAATATTTTTCTTTCTTCCATTTTAAATCAGAATATTTATTTGTTTATGTATGTTATCTAATCCTTTGAAAATGTGGAACTAGCTGTGCATATTGCAATTAAGAGTGCTCCTAAATCCTTTAATCATTTAAAAAATTATCTAAATTTTTATTATTTTAATATTTTATTATATTGTAAGCATTCATTATAGTTCTGAATGCACTATTAATTGCACTCAAAATACTGTTTGAAAAATGTAAACAAAGCAATGTCCAGAAATCCACAAAATTCTAAAATCCGCAAAACCTCTGGTCCCAAGCTGTGCGAATTTGAGGGAGTCTAAATAAAAATGTAACTATCATAGATTTAAATGAATTACCTTCAAACAAAAGGTTACAGAAGTGCTGATCATTGACCTATCAAATTTTCACACTAACTTGCTACTTTCTTTTAATTTTAGTTATTTATCAGCTTCTATGGGAATTAAAAAAAATTAAGTGAATCACATTCAGAAATATCCTGTTATCAGTGAAAATAATAAAAATACTACATAAAATTTGCGATATAACATGTAAATAAATTGTTTAACAAGCTAAAGATTACCATCTTATCATTAAATTTCTGATAAACGTGATAATATCAAAATATCATCAATAAACAAAATAATCGAATATAAATTGAAAAGAATTGGATTTGATTAATATTTTACCAAACTGTCCAAATAAGAAAAATATTCTTTTAATAATAAAGATAATGTAAATAAAAATTCTTTTTTATTTACATTAATTATCTAGTATATGTAACCATTTTACGATTAAATTTCTAATAAAAGTGATGATGTCAAAATATAATTGATATAAAAAAAAAAATATGAAACAAAAAATTGCCAATTCATATTCGATTAACTTTTTCCATGCTGTCCTCTGTTCTTGTAAAAAAAAAATAAAGACACTATGTAAAATTTACGATATCATGTGTAAATAAACTGTTTAAGAAGCTAAAAAATGTAAATGTTACAATTTTATGATTGAATTTCTAATAAATGCTATACACAAATATCATTGATATAAAAGAATAATCATAAAGAAAAGAGTTTGATTTATGCTCGATTAATATATTCTTTAAAAAATCTATTCTCTAAAAAATATATTCTTTTAACACTGATAATAATAAAGATACTATATAAAATTTGAAATATAACATGTAAATAAATAGTTTAACAAGTTAAATGTTAGAATAGCTTTATTATCATACATTTGCAGCAAAATTGTGAAAAATTAAAAATAGCCATGCAATCTGCAGGGTGATTTAAATCAAAAACTAAACAACACTAATCTATATCTGTGACTAACTGAATATGAAATTTTAGAAAATTCCGTCCATTAGTTCTTGAGTTAGAGCAAATAATGCATCAGGGAAGCGCCATCTGTTGAATGATTTGCACCAAAACATTATTCACACCATATTATATCAAGTGCTAAGTAAATCAAAAGTTCTTTGAAAATCCATGCATTAGTTCTTGAGATATGGCTACGGTGAAAATTGTAAATAATGTAGCATAGCAGCACCACCTGTTGATTGATGAACACTAAAAATTAATCAGATCTAATTTTAATTAAGGTCTAACAGAATCTAGCATTTTGTAAAATTCTCAGCATTAGTTCTTGAGATAGAATGCCCACAAAATTTATGTCTCATGCAGACAGACATTTTGTAAAAATCATTGTTTTGGGTTCTCTGACCCCTAAAATGTTTCAATCCATCGAAAACTAGGCTTCAAAAATATTCTCAAATGTAATACTTTTTTCTTCTAAAAATGGAAAAATGTAAAAATAAATAAATAAATATATATATATATTGAAAGAATTTTTCATCTAAGTAAAAATTAAAATGCGCAACAATATCTCTATTAGAAATAATTTGAATAACTTTGGATGGGAGAAATTTTGCTCGGTAAATGTTACTCACTGTAACCAAGATATTGTTAATATAATTTTTGTGTCATTCATCACAAAATTATTTAATCTAAGAGACAATATTATAATTTAATACAGGGTTTTTTTTTTTTTTTTAACTGACATTGTTTAGAGCTCTCTGTAGTTAATAACCAGAACTGCTTTTTAAAAATTTAAGGAGAATAATGAAACCAAAGAAAAAAAGATTTCAAGAAAAAAAAAATTCCAATCACCAGTAAGAGTTATTCTATGTGACATGTTATGCTCGGCCGTCAAAAGAATTGTACAAAGAATGCAAAGTGCGGTGCAAGAGAATGGTAGTTACATTGAATGTGGTCAAATTCCTCATCGGGAAAGTGGATTTAATGAATAAAACATTTGGTATTTTATCCAAATTATTAATTTTGTCTGTTGCTGATGCTTTCTTTCCATGTACAACACTAAATTCCCTGTTATCAGCAGTGAATCTTTTTTCCCATGGTTTTATTAGTCCCTTTATAAAATTTTATGCCATTCCAGTTATTAGAATGAGCTAGAAGCGGCTCTAAATAGCGTCAGTTTAAAAAAAACACCCTGTAAATTTCATTTAATGTTTTTATTAATTCAAAAAAAAAAAAAAATGCAAAATTATCTTAATACAGCAAATAAATATATGTGTGACCAAATAGATGTTGCATAAAAATACTTTACTTTTACTTATTATCAATTAAAATGTTTGTTAAAATACATGATACCGGGATGGCCAAAATAGGCACAAATTGAAAGAAATTACTAAATGAGTTATTACTCACAATCTAAAATATTTCGCAGAAAATTATTATGATCAAAGAAAGACGATTAAATTTACTAAAGAACTATGTTATTATGATTTAATATGCTTCAACCAGTCAAAAATTATAAAATTTTTATTTCAACTTTTGTCTAAATGTGGCCAAAATTGGAACATCTATCCAATATATAATCTTCACCCTTGTAACTTAGCAACACACAGACATCACAAAAATCCTGTCTTTCACCAGGGCTTTAGCTAAGTGGGTGATATGGGTGCCCCCCCCCTCCCTAAAACGTTTTGAACCTCCCCTGGAAAAGATTCCACGGTCATTACATGAATTTATGTTCCGAAAATCCACAATGAAATCCTATTCAAAAACTTTTAATTTAGTTTTGAGGACCTTTCACAGTTTTACAAAAATATTAAATTGTTACTAAAAGGAGTGTTTCAACACTTGCTCATCCTATTTGCACATATGAAGTTACATGATGTTTAATATTGCACTAGTCATACACTCAAATTTTTCATCATCCTATAACTTTCTTAGTATAAAATGAAATTATTAATACAGTTTAATGAGAGAACTTAGCAACTATAGTCTGATTAGGCACTAATTTATCTTTCTGCATGAGAGAAAATATGCCCCCCCCCCCTACATTTTCTTGAGCCTGCCTATTATTCATTTCTAGCTAAGGCCCTGTCCCTCACCCTCAGCATTCTTTAATTGACAGAAAATGTCCCCCCCCCCCTCCCAAAAACACAATTACTTACTCCGCACATCAAATATTAAAATTTTATATGTGATTAATTTGCAAAATATACCTGTTACCAAAAAAGCCACAGTGTACGCAAAATACACAAAAACAAATTTCAACTACATAAAGCATTGAAAATCGAGTGTTTCTATTTTTCAATGATAGAACTACTCAATAACTGCTGTATGTTAACCATCACTTTACAAAATACACAAAACTTATGTCACAAATAAATTTTAAAATGATTTAAGAAACAAACTTGTAATAACAAAAATTCATTTATCGCTTGTTTTGGGATTCAACTATTGTTTCTTATGTGTATGTGTTCTTTTATGTAAATTTCGATAAATTTTATAGAGACACTTCATCATTCAATCGATTACTTAAAAAATATTTACTTTCAACTAAACAGAATGCAACCAAATTCAATTTATGAGCAACACAATGTTTTAAAACTGTGTGCAATTTTTTTTCAAACTAATAAACTATGTATCTAAATTAAAATTAGAATAATATTAAGTAAACTACTTAAAAATGATTATTAATAATCAAAGAAATTATTAGTAATAAGTAAAGCATTTTATAATGCTTTAAATAACACATGATAAATCAGCAAAAAGCTGCAACATATAAAAAGACATGCAGTCATTATGGAATAGTAAATTTTACAATTTTTACTTGAAGAATAATGAAAGAAACTACTCTACCTAAGGATTAACCTATTTTGGTAAAGAAGTTGGTTACAATAAATTTATATTTTAAAAGCTACCTAACGAACTACTGATGGCCATGGTTTAACCAATGGTTTTAACCGTATGGTTTTTTTCTCAAAAAAACCAATTGGTTTTTTAGAAGAAATCTAATGACATTTTTTTTTCTTTTTTATTTACGTATTTCAGATTATTGGACATAAATAATTTCTACTTTTAACACTTTATTTCAGTATGTAATAAGTGTTATAAATAATGGGTTTAGGTCTTTTTTTATGCATAGGATTAAACCAGTAGGTTTTTTCTATATAAAAAAAAAAGCAATTCGTTTTTTAGAAGAAATCTAATGACTTTTTTTTTCTGTATAATTTACGAGTTTCAGATTATTAGATATAAATAATTTCTATCGTTTTTTAGAAGAAAACTAATAACGTTTTCTTTCTTTATAATTTGTGAGTTTCAGATTTTTGGATATAAATAATTTCTACTTTTAACACTTTATTTTGGCAATAAGCATTAGATATATTGGGTTTACGTCATTTTTTTATGCATAGGATTAAAATCAGTACACATTGGTGAACATAACTATTGCTTTAAAGATAAAACTTCAAACATGTGAATTGATCACAGATACAATAGATTCAATATTTAGTATAAAATATTTAAATTTTTTTTAATAATGCAGATTATCTAATGCAATTAATAATATAACCGAATGATCTTTTAAGATTTTGCACAAGCTGTAAAAGAAATATTTCTTTTGGGAGATTATCTTAAAGAATTAAAAGCAAAGACTGGTTGTCAGCTATAGCATTTTAATAATTTTTTTCCTTCTGCTATATGCTAAATCTAACGACTAAAAATGTTAACTTCAAATTGTCACTTAGAAAGAAAAAATCCTAAGAAGTATTTGTAATATGAATAATTGTGGAAAAGAATATTTATCAAACTACATCCAAATGTTTATTATGAGTAATCAAAAGATTGTTTATAAAGATTTACAGGGCATCAATGATTCACTGTGTAGAACAGTTAAAAATTTCAACATAAGACTGTTTGCTAAAACTGTTTAAATTGAAAAATGAATTTTTTCAATTTTCAGCATAAATTCGCTATAAATATTAAAGTTAAAATATTTTAAATGAAGTTACACTGCTTATAAACCAATAATATCTGTTTTTATCAGTAAATATGCATGTGTATGTAATAAGAAAGGATGTTTTTAAAAAAAACGGTTTAAAAAAAAAAAACCTGGTTTAAACCAAAAAAACCAGTTTTTTGGGGGTTTTTTTCAAAAAAACCTGGTTTTTTTACAACTCTGTTCTAAAAGAAACATTTTAAAATCAAATAGAAATGTTGAAGGATATGAAAGAAAAATTTTATCATCATATACTGTTTGTTCTTCAGAAAAACGCTAAAATAAAAACAATGAATAATAAAATTTGTTCAAATGATAATAACTTATATTAACTGTGAATTATTGGAGCCAGGTCAAGTATAATTGCACCAAGTAGTACTCCTTTAACACAGGCTTAATCATCAAACATCTTGTTTCCCATTGATTCCTATGAGCAGACTTGTATAAAACCAAAAACTTTCTGCGCACGTAACATTGGGTTAAAAACTTTCTGCAAATTAATTTTATGTTGAGTGTAATTCATGTTTTTTGTGCGATTCATGGTCGTAATTCGCGTTTTTAAAGTGATTTATGAATGTAATTTGTGCTTTTTGAGCAATTTATGGACGTAATTCTTGTTTTTTATGCGATTCATGAACATAATTTGCGTTTTTTATGCGATTTATGGACGTAATTCGCTATTTTTATGCAATTTATGGAAGTAATTCGCTATTTTCATGCGATCATGGATGCAATTTACATTTTTGAGCTTTCTGCCGATGAAATTTGCGTTTTTTTACGCGATTCATGGACGTAATTCGCATTTTTTGAGCGATTTATGGATGTAATTCATGTTTTTTTACGCGATTCATGCACCAAATTAGTGTTTTTTAAGAGACTCATGCATGAAATTTGCGTTTTTAACACGATTCATGGATGGAATTTATGTTTTTAGCGCGGTCTTTGAACAAAATTCGCATTTTTCACTGAGCCTTTGGACGAAATTCACGTCTTTTGAGCGGCATTTTAGTGTTACCGTAAAATACCGTTAATCCGCCCCCCCAAACGAAAAGAAAAATCGTACAATAGTTAGGGGAGGGCGCTTACACGGGATTTTTTCGCAATCGTTCAACAAAATTTACAGGAATGAATCATCATGAAATGAATGAATCATGAATTCTTATACTTGAAAAAATTTGGTTTTTACTTTTTTTAACATAAATTCTGTCGAAAAAACGCAGAAAAAAGGAGAAATTAGTAAAAATAAGCCAAAACAAGCATGAAATCAATTAAAAAATCTTGAAAAAACGCGCATTTCATCAAAGATTCATGATTCGTTCATTTCAAAATGATTGATCTTGCTCTCAATCGCCTTTGAGAATCGGGAGGGAGGGCGCTTTCTCGGGATTTTTTGAAAATTTCAAATTCTTTATGAAGTGGGGAGGGGGCGTTTGATCGGGAAGGGCGAATTAACGGTATTTTACGGTAGTTTTTTTACACAAATCTTTGTTGAAATGTACGTTTTTTACGCGATTCTTTGTCAAAGAGCATGTTTTTTTTTTTTTTTTTTTTTTGCGATTTTCCTTAGGTCTTTTTATGACACACGTGTTAACAGTAAATAATTCATTCATAAAATTGAGGGAATATATTTATTTTTTGGTTCTTAAAAAAGTTACAAAAATAAAAGTTGTTTCTTTCTTAAAATTTTCTGCAAACTTCATAAAATTTTCTGCGCACGGCGTGCACGCGAGTGTCTATATTATACAACTCTGCCTATGAGATGAGAAAAAAGAAAAGTTTGAATGACTATAAAGTTACAAAAATGTTAAAAATACATGGTTGTTTAGCAGAAAATTGTTTTAACCTTTTCAGGAATTTTTTTTAGAGAATTTAGATTCCATATAAATGCAAAAAAGTCAAATAAATTGTGCTTAAGGGCGATTCCATGTGACTCACTTTACCATTTGCCACATTTTGTAAAAAAAAAAAATAATAAAAATTCCATGTACATCATAGAGATATCACATTTAGTTGTTAAAAAGATCTTCATAGATATCAGGGGCATAGTAATAGAAAAAAATACCAATCGTATAAATTTTTGTATGTGCTGGAGCAGAGGGGATTTAAAGGGTTGCAAGGGGCCACACATCCCAAGGGCCCTCAAACTTTCTTTTGAATTCAAGGAGAAATGTGGTGTTTTGATAAAAGGATTTTCTAAGTTTTTTTTTTTCAGTTAATATTACAATAGCTTTTTCATGTAATAAGCATAATTTTTTCTATCATTTGCTACTATCAGAAATGCTTTAGTTTTCCTTTATCTTTTCTGCCGTTATGAATTACTGTAATTATATTTGTAAATGGAGACGGAGAAGATTCAGATGAAACTTGTGTCTGAGCCAAATGGAACACTGTTAGAGACATGCTATGAGGATTTAGTTATACAGATTGAGGTAATCATTAAATCATGGGGCCCCACATTTGCTATTCAGTTTTCATAAAGCTGATATTTTAAATTGTGAATTTTTACTTTGTTACTGATTATAGTCAAAGATCGATAATCCACACATCCATAATTCACAATTTTCTATAATTCGCGTTTCTTTACAAATGTAAACAGTTAAGAAAATTTACACATTTGTGATCTAAAAATGAGTTTTTAAAATGAATAATAAAATAATTGAAAAGAATCATACTAAAACATTTATTTTGTTTCAGTACAACTCTTTTATTTTATTAACAGTAAAAAATAAACTGTATTACAGTACATATCTAATATTTTTTTTATTTAAATGCACATATGTATAATTTTTTTAAAAAATAAAATACCTCTGAAAAAGCATTTTTTGAGATCACATATTAAATTAATTATTATATTTCTTTTTTATCCTTTCATATCATACTGATTATAGAAGTAAAATGTTATCTAGAAATGTTATCTAGTGTCTCAGGGATGGCGACTGTTAGCCGGGCCAAAAAAAGCCGGCCGGTTTTTTTGGTTTTATCCACTTATAAAAAGCCGGCTAAAATTGGAAAAAGCCAGCTTTTATTTATAAAGTGTTAATTTGTATCGAATCCATATTAAATTTTGATTGATTTATTTTAATACATTTTTAATTATTTACCAATAAAAAAGTTATAAATTTCTATTTAATTTTCCAAATGAATAAATCTTTATAACCACTAAAAGTCAACTGTGAAGGCATTATGTCTGAAAAATTTATAAATCTTGGAAAAAAGTAAATATACTCAAAAAATGAGTTTTAAATTTCTATATTTCATAGTTCTACTTATATTATGCATTCTTAAGAATTATATTTAATTGGGTTATGACAAAATTTGACACATCAAAACATTCATGGAAACATTCTTACATGTCTGTATATTTAAAGATTAAGTCATAGAATGAATAATGTTGAAAGAGAAATTAGGAAGGATTCAGTATTTGAGGAGAGTTTAATCCATAATTATATAAAATTAAACAACAACAAAAAATGTTCTATTTAAATTTGTTGAATTAAAATTTTGAATAGCTTTTTGTTATTTAAAATTGTATATATGTCCTCTTGCATGAATATATTCATGCATACATTTACTCTATGATCAAATATATTCATGCATATGCTAATTAAGAATACTGAAATAGATTGTGAAACATAATATATTGTGAAATATGCATAATTCATGATACTATTTTCAATAGTGAGAAATGTTTTTTTTATATGTATAATTTTAAATGTTTATAGAGAATAAAATATGACATTTTAATAACTCTTAAAATTAGTTAAGTAATAAAACATGTAACTAAGTAACCATTGTCCTCTTTAATTTTATAAAGCATTAAAAATGGAAAAACAAGGGTGGGATTAAAGGTCAATGTACCATAAAATACCGTTAATCCGCCCCCCCCCCAAACGAAACCAAAAATCGTACAATAGTTAGAGGGGGGCGCTTACACGGGATTTTTTCGCGATCGTTCAACAAAATTTACAGGAATGAATCATCGTGAAATGAATGAATGGTTGATTGAATCATAAATTTTGATACTTGAAAAAATTTCGGTTTAAAAAAAAAAAAAAAAAAAAAAAAAAAAACGTAAATTCTGTCAAAAAATCGCAGAAAAAAGGAGAAATTAGTAAAAAAAAAGCCAAAACAAGCATCAAATCAATTTAAAAATCTTGAAAAAACACACATTTCATCAAATATTCATGATTCATTCATTTTAAAATGATTCATCCCACTCCCAATCACCTTTGAGAATCGGAAGGGAGGGCGCTTTCTCGGGATTTTTTGAAAATTTCAAATTCTTTATAAAATGGGGATGGGGCATTTGATCAGGAAGGGCAGATTAACGGGATTTTACGGTAAATCAGAAAAAGCACTTGGTATGGCCAATTTATAATTTAGCTGACATATTTGCAATTCTGACTATAAATCACTACCAACTCCATCAATGTTTTATTCTAGTATTAATGTTTTCATTACTGAAAAATTGAGTTATAACAGAATCTCTCAAAATGAATCATAATTAAAATCCCAATTTTTCATTTTAGTGAATACATTTATTAAACTCAAGATAAATTAAGCATAATTAAAAGTAGTTAAAAGACATTTAATAATGGGTAGCTTATAGTTAAAATGCTACACCGTATAAAAGCCAATTATGGCCAATTTTGGCCAAAAAGAGCCGGTTGAAACTAATAAAAGCTGCCGGCCTGGCTTTTTTAAATTTTAGCCGGCTTTTTTGCAACCCTGGTGTGTCTGTGTGCGACAGCTTTTTAAGTCTACCACACATAGATGTTTGAACGCTGAACATTTGAGTGAGGATAGCGTAAGCTAGTTCCTGATCCATCTGAGGGTGAGATTTTTAGTAATTTAAGATATGCCCCCCCCCCCTGAGCCTGAGCCCTTCAAGTTTTTATATCCAAATTAAGTTACCCCATTTTATCTGATTTTCGTCGTTTTCTGAGGCCTTTTGTCATTTAATTATTCCCCTTTCTACACTTCAGTTAAGATCCTGGTTCTCTGGGGATTGGTAGAGAGTCCTGAAAGATTTTGTGCTTTAAATTGTTAATAAATTGCCCTTTTTAACACAATATTCATTTTTGGTACCCTTTCCAATTTTCCACATATTCTACATTCCAGTTAAGACTCGTTGAACTTTTTGTATGCCATGCATTTTTCACTTTTTAATTGTATCACCCTCTCAATACATAACATTAAATTTGATTCTTGGATTCCTGTCTCCGGGCCAACACTGTCGTATTTTTATTGAGGGTCTAAGGCCCTCTTTAATACATTTTCACCATTTTTGTGTGTTTCTTTAAAATTTTATTGTAAAAAATTCTCTAATTGCTTAATTTCCTCTAATTAAGGATATGTGCAAAGTACTGAGATTTTTTAATATACCGTAATTTCTGGAAGAAACGCCGCGGCGTTTACGTGTTTAAAACTGAAATTTCAAGCGATGCGGCGTTTCTACCGATGCGGCGTTTACGAGCATTTTTTTTCAAACAAGCGGGATATTTTTCTGAATTTTTCCGAAAATTAAAAAAAAAAATCTATCATAATTCCAAAATTTCGGACATAAAATGTATCGCGAATTCCGACAAATGGTTGCAAAAACAAATTAATTTCAATTTCGCCAAAATATCGCGATAAAATGTCAATTTTCAGTAAAAGACCGCAAAAAAATTACGCAATTTTTGCATTAGATTACGAATAAACGAAAATTGCATTTTCGAATGAATTTCCTGAATTTCCCCCTCCCCTTCTTTTATAACTTTCAGAAAATTTGTTCTGAATCCGATTTTTTTCCCCCGTTCCAAAGATTCAGTGATGAATCATGATGAAATGAGTGAATCATAAATTTTTGATGAAATGTGCTTTTTTTTAAAGATTTTTTTAATTGATTTCATGCTTTTTTTACAAATTTCTCCTTTTTTCTGCGTTTTTCGACAGAATTTACGTTTTTTTAAAATCAATTTTCTTTTTCAAGTATTGCTTCAATTATCAAAATTCATGATTCATTCAAAGATTCACGATTCATTCCTGAAAATTTTGTGAAACGATCGTTAAAAAATCCTGTGTAAGCGCCCCTCTCTAATTATTTTATGATTTTTCGTCACGTTTGGGGGGGGGGCGGATTAACGGTATTTTACGGTACTGTTAGGGGAAAAAATCACCGTATCCGCTGCGCCGCACTAAGCATATTTTTACTTTTAAACTCGTATGCGTCGCGGCGCTTATTCCCGAAAATACGATAATTAAATAATATTATTAATTTTGTATTTATTTATTAATTTCTGATTAATATTTTCATTTTTTATGATTTCTTAATACAGCTTATTAATGTGTTTCTGTTTAACATGTTAATCGCGATTACAGCGGAAATTTCACCTGCGGCGTTTACGACGATGCGGCGTTTACGACCATTTTCTAAATTTTTTTGAGTGATTTTCCGCGATGCGGCGTTTCTTCCAGAAATTACGGTATTTTCATTTAAGTGGCCTGCTCTGATCTATCGGTTGGTCTTTTTTGCACCTCCTATTATAGGAAACTGAGATAAAAACATGTTAAAAGCTTCTAATATCTAGCACTTTAGGCATTTAATTACTCGAAATAATGCATAGGGTATAAATAAATAATATGCATAAAATTTGAAAGAAATGCTCAAATATGGGAGTAGGAGAATTCTTAAAAAAGTGTCCAAGTGTACTCTGGCACTTTATTTAACGTTCATCTCAGATGCATCAGGAGATGCCTTGAATACCCTCACAATAATGTTCTGCGTTGTATATGCAGTAGATTTTGCTACTGTGGTGGATATACACATACATAGTCAAAATTTCTTTTATTAGTATAGGTTAATAAGTACATCCAGTTCTGCAATATAGAAGGACCCTCAAGAAATCTAGTGAGTAGGGGCCCCTCTCTTTGTAAATCCAACCCTGTGCAGGTAGTGTAAAGATCCTTATTTGGTACTGAGATTTGCATTACAAAAAAATAGGAAGTCAAGTTTTATGGGTCAATGAAGACCTAGAATTTCCCCTTTTTCACAACGCAATAAACAAGAAGTATTTCATAAAATGAAACAAACTTTCAAATTATTATATACTAGGGTGGTGCGAAAAAACAAAAGTTTTTATTTCCGAATCGCTATAGTGCGGAAAAGTTGCGATTGGTAAATACAAGAAAAACTAAAAAAAAATTTTTGAAATCGGACATTATCTTCCGATCGCGCAAACCACCTAAAATTTCAAAAAAATTGAAAAATTTCGATTTTTTCAAAATTTTTTAAAAAATATTACATATACATATATTTTATCACTATAGTGAAAAATATTTACATATTGTACTATTTAATAATAATAAAAAAATAAATTGCGTTTAGAGAATATCTTCCGATTGCGCAAGCTCATTAAAAATCGGGAAAAATTCAATTTTTAGTGATTTTTGATGCGTTAAGAAAATAATTAAATAAGTTCAATTTGCGGTCTCATGTTAAAATTTAAATGTAAATTAATAATATTGAGCATGTTATGCTATTTTTGAACAACCGAGATCTTACCACGACGAAATCGCTGCAGGGCGAAAAGGTTTAGTAGTTCGCGCAACTCCTGTTAGCCACGTTGCGAAACAGCGTTGAAGTCGCCCTATGTGTCCACATCCTTTTCTCTCCCCAACCTCGTCCTCTTACACAGTGCGCCATTTCGTATCAGTGAGCCCGTGAACGAATTTCGTTTGTTAATTGTAGATATATTGTGTTATTTAAAATACATTAACATGTGACAGGTACACGGATCTGCATACGTCGTTGACAAAGAAAATTACTAGACAATCTTTTCATTGTCCTATATTTTGTCATCCCCAAGAGATTTTTTGTCAAATATTCTTCACGAATATAGCGCCTGTACGAGAAACTAAAGAAAATCCTTTAAAAGAATTTAAATACTTCTAAAATCGTTAAAAATACTTCTAGATCTTTTCAATAAATGCGTCCATATAACACCCATTGATATGTAGAATGATACATGTTTGAAGACGGTTTATAGTAATTTTAAACAGTGTATGTTGTCCATCGTGATATTTCTCTCAGGACTGAGGAGGATAACTAAATAATCGTCCTTTTTTCCATCAAAATGTATGTCATGTGGTTCTTCTGATTCCACTTGACTTTGCCGTATTTTTTTTCTTTCTGTTTGTTTTCTTCTAATTTTGTATAGGTCAATAACTTGAAAAGCATCTGTTTTAGTTATTACAGGAATATCTTCAAGTATACTCAACGCTTTAGCAGCACCTGCACTGTCAGATACACCATTGCGATCGCAATGTAAAGATGTAGATTGTAACTCCACTTTCATTTGCCATGGTAAATTCTTCTTCTTAAATCTGATAGACTGTATCCGTCATGGTAATGATATTTTACATATACCTATATTAGCATTAAAATTCTCATGTATTTCATCTAAATGCTCAAGGTCTTTTATTTTCGCTTCAACAAACTTGGAAGGTTGCCTTTTCAATACATAGTTTCGTCTTCCAAGTCTTGTACTCAGTTTTTTTTTCTTTTTTTTTTAAACATTAGTACCAATTTTTCCCTTTCCGTCCTTTCTCTGGAGGTAGATAAATCTATGCTCAATGACTGGAATTTTGTTGTGTTTTTGAGACGTACAATTAGTCTCAATTAGACACTCCCTCAGATCTAGTGACTTTTTACAGGAGCAATATAATTTCATTACACGTTTGCACTCTGAAATATCACACAGTTGAGATTCTTGTTTTTTAAATTCATCAAACTTTTTTATAAGGTTTGGCTATTCCTTGTCTCGAATATAAGATTTCGTTAGTTTAGAATATTATCGTAGTAGGCATTATATAGCTAAATTATTCTACAATCAAATACTTTTGGGAGTGACGCCTTCTAATAAATATATTATATTTTTTGTGCCACTGTATTGCTGACAAATGAGAAACTCACTTTAATGATGTTGAATTTACTTGCTAATAGAGACCTCTCCTCAAGGTAACATTGAAGAACATCTTCGTGTGTTGGAAGAATATTTGGCAGAAAATCTCTTGGATGACTGAATATAGGACAATGAAAAGATTGTCTAGTAATTTTCTTTGTCAACCACGTATCCAGATCCGTGTCCCTGTCACATGTTATTGTATTTTTAATAACACAATACATCCAATTAACAAACGAAATTCGTTCACGGGCTCTCTGATATGAAATGGCGCTCTGTGCAAATGGACGAGGTTGGGGACAGAAGCATGTGGACACGTAAGGCGACTTCAACGATTTTTCGCAACGTGGCTAACAGGATGCGCGCGAAACTCTAAACCTTGCAGCGATCTCGTTGTGGAAGATCTCGGTTGTTCAAAAATAGCATAACATGCTCAATAGTATTAATTTACATTTAAATTTTAACATGAGGCTGCAAACTGAGCTTATTTAATTATTTTCTTAATATATCAAAAATCACTGAAAATTGAATTTTTCCCGATTTTTAATGAGCTTGCGCGATCGGAAGATATTCTCTAAACGCAATTTATTTTTTCATTATTATTAAACAGTACAATATGCAAATATTTATCACTATAGTGATAAAATATGTGTATATGTAATATTTTTTAAAAAAATTTGAAAAAATCGAAATTTTTCAATTTTTTTGAATTTTTAGGTGGTTTGCGCGATCGGAAGATAATGTCCGATTTCAAAAATTTTTTTTTAGTTTTTCTTGTATTTACCAATTGCAACTTTTCCGCACTATAGCGATTCGGAAATAAAAACTTTTGTTTTTTCGCACCACCCTATTATATACACAAAAATATCATTGTTTTAATAGTAATTAATTATATCAATCAATATTTTGCATGTGTTTCATATTACATGGCATTGTGACTCACATTACATTTCCAGGTTATTTTCCTGGATTTTCCATACATTCTAATTAACCAAATGTTGCCAGATTATAATTTATAAGCTTCAATCAATATACAACATTTACAAAATAAAAGTGAGTTTTGTTTACATTTATTTTTAACACTATGGGGGGCACCCTTTGCTCGTTATGCTCACCAACCCCCCCCCCCCCCCCCGCGTAATCGCTTTGCAATTCCTAGTTGTAAACTACCTCTACTTGCTGCGCTCGCCAATACCCCATGGAATCGTTTCGCGATACCTTATTTTCCATACGCTGTTAAAAATCTGCTCCATTTTGTTGCAACGCACTCCCCTGCTTGTATAGAAAATGGTTACTTGGCTGTGAAATGGAGCTTTCTCATTGGTTGGAATAGAGATATAATATACAAGCGATGGAGTGCGTTGCAACAAAATGTAGCAGATCTTTAACAGTGTACACTCAATTATGGAATTCACCCATCTCCTCATTGGTCAAAGCATAGACGGAGCCCTTCCCTGATTGGTCTATTCGACTCATGGAAGGTGTGGTCCACCCGGACGCATTATTTCTGGAAACCTTACACATCAGCATCATTCCAAGAGTCATTCCTGGTGATTTGTTTAAGGCTAGTTTTTTTTTTTTTTTTTTTTTTTTTTTTTTTTTTTTTTTTTTTTTTTTTTTACTATAGAAGGATTACAGTTCTTTAGTTCCCATGTTATGTGGAATTGTCCATAAATATTTAGTAGAATAGATCTGGATTGAAGAACTTCGCCAAATATCGCACCAACCTTATCACTTGTATCTGTTACCATTAATGACCAAAATCTCGAGAATGTTGACTTTTCCCGGTGAATGTCTACATTTACATAGTCGCTTTGTGTATGTCCCAAATATTTTTTTAAATATCCTTACCTCTTACTTACAATGGCAAATGTCGACAGTCACAATGCATTAATGGTTAATGTTGAGCATGTTGAAAATTCACATCTACTTCTATGTATTTCAGTCACACTCGTTAACTTTTATTGCCACCTTCCAACGAAATTGAAAAATGTTTATGAATTTGATTTGTCTGTCTGTCTGCTTATGCTCAAATACCTATAAATATACACAGATTTTTATGCAATTGGTAAAACTTTTTTAGGCTAACATAGACATGTTTGGGGTTGTAAGGGAGAGTGGGGTACAGTAAACCTAAATGCACAGTTCCGCCACCCCCAGGGTTGTTAAAAAACTGGATTTTTTTTTTAAATAGGTTTATTTGGTTTAAACAAAAAAATTTTTTTTTTTGGTTTAAATCGTTTTTTCTTTTGGTTTAAATCTTTTTTTAAAATATGTTTTCCTATTACATATATATACATATTTCACAATAAAATTAAATATTTTTGAATATATCTAATATAACTTGATTTTAAAATAGTTCTATTAAATGCAATTATTTAATATGCAGTCAGTTTTATAGAAAACTGAATACATAAAATATAAATATTTTTAGTAAAAGCTATATCTTATGTTTCGTAAATAAAATGCTCTACATAATGAAACATTGATACCTTGAAAATCTAAATAATTAATCTTTTGATTGCTAGTACTATAAAAAATATATGATGTAGTTTCATAAATAAAATATACTTTCACATAGCTATTCAAAATAATTTCTTTGAAATACTGATTTGAGGTCTGGTTTTTCTGTTAGAAGACTACATGAACAATTTTATTTTACTAAAAATAAAGCAGAAAAAATACAGCAGTGAAATAAACAAAAATACATATTTAACAGCTTTTTAAATAACTGAAAACATTGATCTTAAAATAGAAAGTAGTTTTATAAATGCTGTCATCCACTAAATCATTTAAACAGCCATCAGACTACACAGGCTTTCTTCCTATTTTATATTATAACACTTAATACTTTTAAATGTCTAAACTAAACATTATATCTTTTTAGGCATTTTTATGAGACTTATTTTTAAATTATGTCTGCAAACCTTGTCTTGACCTCGTTTCCCTCCAATTTTGTTGGCTGATCTAAGTAGTGAGTTTGATTATGCAATAGAAGATTTAAATGTATGTATATAATATAATGGTACATATTTCAGATAAATGTAAACAGATGTTTCACTAGCACCCAATTTTTCAATGTCTTCTTATTCGACTTCTTATCTTAAGTTTCTTTTTTATTCTTAAAACATAATCCCCAATCAAGAAAATTTTCTTTTAAAGCTTGAATAAATTCTTAAAGGTTATTTTATGTTATTAACTGTAAATCTTTATTTTACAAAGGAAGACAGTTTTTTTCCTAAATATTGCATTAATTTATTTTATTTTTGCTAAATTCATGTGTTTTAAATTTTCTTTTTTGAGCTTTATACATGTTCATCAATGCATGAAATTTGCATTCCACGTGTATACTAACATATTCTAGGCTAGACTCGCTATGTATCATGATGACTTTGAGATAAGACTTAAAAGTAGAAATTATTTACATCCAGCGATGTAGTAGAGGGTATACGGTGGTATATCCTGTAAACCTAGATTTTTTAAAGGTGCACTGTATACCCTCTGTTTCTAAAACAGGTTTATAATATACACACTCTAGTGTATACCCTCTACCTTGAGTGTATACGCTCTGCTTAGAGCGTATATCATCTGTTATTTTAACGATTACACCCCAGTGTACATTCAATAATTTGAAACACTTAAATACCAAAAATAAGAAAATATTATACTAGATTTGTTCTAAAAAACCAATTGGTTTAAACTGTGCCAATCCTGCTGGTAACAGAGTGAAATCTTAATGTAACTCCCCCCTCCCCTCAATGTAGGAATGCAAGAAAAATAAAGGCTTGCTAAACCAAATAAAAGTGGAACAAAGAAACTCACAGACAATTATTCATTAGCATATATAACGAAAAGTAATCTATAAAGAAAATAACTTAATATTATGTCTTATCCTTGAGGTTTTGATGGATGATTCAATCCTTAGTAAATCTTAACTAATCAAGCAATTTTAGTAGTAAAAATATATTTTTAGCTGAAGTCTGCCTGTTTTTTAAGCCTTAAAAGAGGAAGAAAGAAAGTTGGGTTTTTCTTTTTTTCTAACCAGAAAAATTAGTTATTCTGCCCTGTAGGTTTATAGCTTATACAAAAAGTTGGGTTTAATAAAAATGTTTGTCATTTTAGAAATTTATTAATTTATCATTTTTTTAAATCTTTGCTTGTACATTTTGCGTAACTTGGATTTTGCATTTTTCAATAGTATGTAAAATAAATCAACACATTAGGGAAAAAAATATAAAAAAAGATTAAAAAACAGACTTTTTTAACCCTTTGGTTTAAACTAAACAATCCTGACCCCCCCCCTTATGTTTTATTTATTTTTAAAACTTTTCTTTTATACTAATTGATTACAGCACTGAATTGATCACTTATAGCTTTTAAAACACATTATTAGCTCAATATGATTCAATTTATCCTGACTGGTTATTTTCGAATTTTAAAAATAATTTTTTTTCATCATTGTACGTTTCTTTATTATAAATTAAAGGTTATAGATAAATAAAAAAATCAGATTTTTTTTATATATAAATGTAAAAAGATACTTGTTTTTATTTAAAATTAAAATTAATGTGGAATTAATGATATAATATTACTATGCAAAACGGAAGCTTTAAATAACATTTTTATGAGAATGCATAGAAATACAACATGAGGCAAAGTAGACCACAATCCACTCTGTTACTGTAATGCAGAATTTTCAAAATATTTAATAATTGCTTACTCTCTACAAATAAATGCTGTTTTAAAGTAATTATTTAACTGTAAAATAAGTAAAAAAAAAGAAAAATGTCTATGTATCATAGTAAGAAATGTTTTCATTTGTATTTAATGCTTTTAAAACAATTTTATCAATTGTAACCGGTTATTACTAAAACAATATCTAGCATTTTCTAAAATTTCAACAATAATTTTAGAAGTAACATAAAACAAATTTGGAATCAAAACTTTATGGTTACCAATTATTTCAGGAAAATTTCAGGCTCATAAGTATTTTGGAGTTTCATTTTGATGGATTAATGGTATTTGTATTTGTAGGAATTTATGTGGTTAAAAAAGATCCAACAAAGTTATCAGTTGCAAAGAATTCTGCTCTTTTGAATTTGCCAAAAAACTTTTAAGCTCCAGTTTCTTATTTCCTGCTTACTGATTGACGAAAACTCTTTTACAGATGAAAAGACATCATCAGCATGTTTTAGAACTGAAGATACTAAATCATATTCAGATTTCTTAAGGTATTTTAAAAGTGGCAATAAAAGTTCACAAATAACCAGTTGAAGAATAGAGTTCTTTTATTAATTCCAGGTAGCACATTACGTAAAAATATTGTTTGACATAAAATTATAAAATAAACAAAGATAAGTGTTTCGAAGCTCAATCAGTGTGCCGTTATTGTATTGGTATAAATGTTTTTTCTCTTAATTTTCAGCAACAAATGGTCCCATCAAAACCCATTTCCATCTTAGCAGGTATACTTGTATACTTATTCTTTGGGACTGTCAAATTTATCTATTTACGGAATGATTCCGTGTTTACCAAAAATGAAGGAAACACAATTACAATTACAATTGTTCCGTTTTAGATAGGTTTCAAGTTTTAGGAACTATAAATATATAATGTTGTTTTCGTATAATCCTTATTTTCTTTACCTTTAAGATAGGTCACCTTCGTAGAATTCATCGCAATATATTTATACTCTTCATAGGTGCTCTGCAGAGAAAATATGTTGTAATATTTTTAGAGGATTTGTAATATTTTTAAGATTATTATTTTAAAACGGATTATGTTTATGTTGAAAATTTGTCTAAACAGAAAAGTTCATAGCATTGGCAAAAGATAGAGCTTTGAACCATGCCGTTTAAGATTATACCTTTTAACATCTGTCTAAAATGGCATTTTTCATGCGTTCTTTGTGATTCCGCCTTAGTATATTTGAGTGTTTTTGAATGCATGATTCAGAAACCCAGATATCCGTTTGGGATGGAGGAGTTCACAACGACCACTTGGCTATTATACTGGTTACATTATTTAATTGCAGTGTAAATTATGTTAAATGATACAGAATTTTTTAGCAATGAGCATTATTATCTATATATTTAAAAGACCTTGCTGTTTTTTTAGTCATCAGCCCTGGGCTTTCTACTGGGCCGATTTTGATAATTATTTGTTTAAATGAAAGCTGTTTATATGTAGATGTGCCCATCCTGGCTAATTTTTAATCTATTTCTATTTTTATATTTTATTTTTAATTTTAAAAGCTTTTTAGTGACGATTCTTCAAAACAGTGGCAACAGGTTAAGCTTTTCTCACTATAATAAAAGTTAATTTGCTTTATTACTTTCCACCAATCAGGAGTTTGAAACTCATCGGTAAATGTGAATCGCATTTCAAAGAAAAAAAATAATGGTTTTCATAAAATTTAATTAAAAAAAAAAGATTGCACATAATTATTAACTAATCGCCGTATAATACACAGATTATTTACTGAGTAATATTATAAAGTAATATGTAAATAATAAAACAGAAAATAAACTTTAATAAAATATAATATCTAAAGCGAAATTTTGTCGATGGAGAAAATGTTGTCATTTAAAAACGAGATAAATTTGTTCCATAAGTATAACATACATTGTTATAACTATGTCAGTGAGGATGTCATATTCACTGACTTTCATTCCTGCATCTAAATAAACGGAACTTCTATTTATTTAAAGGTCCGTGGTATGCACAAATGAAAATATTTCTATAAATTGCGCTATTTCTAATTAATTATAATAGATATTTTATGAAACTAAAGAATTTTTAAATAACTGCATAAATTACGCTTTTATTTCGGAAAATATGAGTGTTTCTGAAGGTGCAAATGATGTCATATTAGAAAAAAAAGAATAAAACGTGTGATATGCCGTTATTACGATATTTCTATTTTACATAATATCAAAAATTAATTAAAATCATTACATTGTATTAAAGTTATTATTTAAATTAAAAATAAATAAAATGTTTTCTGCATATCAGCAACAAACACAAAATTCTTATTCTTTTTAATAACAGAGACATCGTTTTTATTTTCGTTGCTATAACAATCAAATTAATTTTGACAAGGTCATGAATTTCATCACCAATATATAAATTAAATTTATTGCAAGTGCTGTAAATGTGTTGTGGGTTGGTTTTACAGTCTAGTAACTCTCTCTTTCCATTATAATTAAAATGTTTTATTGATATTATAATTGTTGCACAGTTACCAAGCGATATTTAAATGGAGAAAAAAGTAAACTATGCAGATAGTTTTTAATTCGTCTTTTGAGGTATTATATTAACTTCTTTTAAAAAATGACATTTAAATAATGTTTAAGATTTAGAAACCACATTAAAAAGATTTGTAGCTGAAGTTAAGTCCAACATAATAATTTATGAGTTATTTTCCTTATTTTTTGTTATTTTCTGAAGTTTGTGTATCTTCATGAAAAGCTATGTTATCACTTGTTTAAGAGGTGGCAATTGTTTATTTCGCTCAGTATCTTATTGTGTGTATAAGACTGATGAATATCACATCTAATATATATTCTTCTCCGTCGAATTTTGACGGGTGCAACTAGTTAGATTAAAAAAATTCTGAAATCCGGAAAACTTCTTACTAAATGCATTTCCATACTAAAATTTTATTATAAGTAAAATTATTCATTTTCTATTTTCTTTGTAAAATTTATCACCGTTTCTTTAGATGATATTAAGTTACAGAATTTTCTCCTCAAGTTTACTTAATTTTTTTTTATTTTAATAAGTTATTTATTTTGTCGCGATTTATTTTTTTTCATAATTTAATTTTTATACTGTTGGGGACATCTGACACACCTTTGATTCTGCTAATTTCAGATACTTGGGAGTCCATTTTCCTTTAAATACTAGGGTAGAAATTTTATTACAATTTATTTTCTACATTAATTTTAAATTTTCGTGAGAAGTGGATTTTTTCCTTGTTTGTTTTTTAATGAAACGTAAAAACTGATATTAATTTTATTTTATTGCAGATGCATTAAACCATTAATGTACCACATCACATCACACAAAATATCTTCATTGTGTGAAACAAACCTAACAAAATATTTTTATGAGAGCTTTTTGAAAAAGCAGCTTCTTAAATCTGAAAGGAAAATCTTTTATTTGTGAGCTATGCAAGAATTTCTCCCAAAACAGCCTTTATTGTGTGAAGTATGCAACAAAGAATTCTTTTATAAGAGCCATTTAAACAGGCATCTGTTAATTCATACTGGTGATAAATGTTTTGTATGTGAGGTATGCAACAAGAAATTCTCTCAAAAGTGCCATTTAAGAAACCATCTCTTAAGTCATACTGGTGAGAAACCTTTTGTATGTGAGCAATGCAACAAGAAATTCTCTCGAAAGAGCCATTTAAGCAGTCATCTGTTAAGTCATACTGGTGAGAAATCTTTTGTATGTGAGGTATGCAACAAGAAGTTCTCTCAAAAGTGCCATTTAAGAAAACATCTGTTAAGTCATACTGGTGAGAAACCTTTTGTATGTGAGCAATGCAATAAGAAATTCTCTCAAAAGAGCCATTTAAGCCGTCATCTGTTAAGTCATACTGGTGAGAAATCTTTTGTATGTGAAGTATGCAACAAGAAATTCTCTCAAAAGTGCCATTTAAGAAACCATCTGTTAAGTCATACTGGTGAGAAACCTTTTGTATGTGAGCAATGCAACAAGAAATTCTCTCAAAAGAGCCATTTAACCATTCATCTGTTAAGTCATATTGGTGAGAAATCTTTTGTATGTGAGGTATGCAACAAGAAATTCTCTCGAAAGGACGAATTAAGCAGACATCTGTTAATTCATACTGGTGAGAAAATTTTTGTATGTGAGATGTGCAATAATAAATTCGCTCGAAAACATGATTTAACGAAGCATCTGTTAACTCATATTGATGAGAAACCGTTTGTGTGTGATATATGCAACAAGAAATTCTCTCAAAAGGGCCATTTTAGCAGCCATCTGTTAACTCATACTGGTGAGAAACCCTTTGTATGCGAGATATGCAACAAGAAATTCTCTCGAAAAGGTGATTTAAACAGACATCTCTTAATTCATACTGGTGAGAAACCGTTTGTGTGTGAGACGTGCAACAAGAAATTCTCTCAAAAGAGTGGTTTAAACAGTCATCTTTTAAAGCATACTGGTGAGAAGTAATTTTTATGTAACATATGCAACAATAACTTCTGTCGAAAAATGATTTAAGGAAGCATCTGTTAATTCATACTGGTGAGAAAACTTTTGCGTGTGACATGCAGTGAGAATTTTGCTAAAAAGACTGATTTAACGAGGCATATCTTAATTCACACTGGTAAGAAACCTCTTGTACGTAAGGTATGAAACAATAAATTCTCTATAAAGGATGATTTAAAATAGGTTTGGATAATTCAGAATGGGGAGAAACCTTTTGTGTGTGAGATATTTAACAAGAAATTTTCTCAGTAGAGTGATTTAGCCAGGAATCTCTTAATTCACATTGGTAACAAACCTTTTGAGCATGAGATATGCAACAGGAAATTCCTTTATGTGTATACTTTAAGCAAAATCTTTTAATTCATACTGAAGAGAAACCTTTTGTATGTGAGATTTGTGTCAAGATATTCTTTCAGACGATTGGTTCGAAAAAAAGTGTTAATTCAAAGTGGCGAGAGAACTTTTATGAGAGATTAACAAATGCAAATTTCAAAAAAAGCTATGTAAGTGCTATATTTTGATCCTAAAATGCGTTAATGCGGTAAACTAACCGTAGAATGTTCCAGAAATAAAAAACATATTTCTTTCCATTTATTACAGTGGGTAAAAAAGAAGAGTGCTAAACAAAAATTTTCCTCTTTAAACCAGTAAATCAAGAGCTATACCATGATCTTTGGCAAACTCAATTTTATTTTTATCATCTTTATATTATCTGAAAACTATTAAAAATCTGTTTATAGATGTTAGAAATTAATTTTATTAAAAAATCTTTGTACACTCAAACCTTTTCCAAACAGGTTCTTTCTCAGAGAATATTTTCTTTTATGAATACAACTATAAGATTTCGTTTTTAAAAAATGAACGAGACTCGTGGCTTGAAGATTGAGGTAGAAATTTTTTAGGTGAACGGTAAAAAGAAATATTTGATTGTTGTACCATGAAATTTAATACGCCATTTTCTCAAATTAGGATTTTATTTTTAGGATATTTTTTAAACCATAAACTGGTGTATTATAAGACAAGGCATCATTTTAGTTTTTCATTGCTTTTGCGTAGGATTTCTATAGATTCTCTTATAATGGAAAAGTAATAACTGGATGTTGGGAATATGATTTTCGTGTGATCAAAATCTATTGGGATATTCTGTTTGAGATATAAACGTGAGAGAGTAGTAGATTGGCGACAAAATTTAATATCTGCTTTATGTTCTTTTATTCTTTTTTTTTTGAGTTTTCTATTGGTTTACCCGATGTATTCCATTAATTTATTGCAGTCAGTTTTAAAAGGGATTTCATATTTATTTTATATTTATTTAAAAAAACTGTTAACCCTAATTTCGCACAATAAAGTTCTTTTGATGATAAAATTGATTTTCTTATAAATGTGTAAGTTGAAAGTCAAAATGCTAGTTTCGAAAAGGGTATGGCCCCCCTGACTTACCCGTATTATTGAAAGAAAATTTGTGTGTTTGAAACACTGATTGTTATTTTTGAAGATACTAACAGTCTGATTGCATTTCAAATGTCAGTAAAGTTTGTAAAAAAAATTTTTGAACTATCCTTTTCTCATCAGGATTCTGTTAAAAGAAACTATCCTAATTTAATTGTCATGTCAATACTGATAGCTTAAGTGATCTTTTAAGTTCCTTAATTTCAAGATCGCCTATTGTGATTGTTATTTCATAAAGGAATAGCAGTCTGATGTCGATTTTAAATTTTAATATATATTGAAAAAAAAACCAATGAAATGTTTGCTTACGTCAGCTAATCCAATCTCTAATACATTCCATGATAATGAAAAAATTATTATGACTTCGATATAGCTCATGCCCATCTGATTATGTGTTAATTCTTCCAAATTATACAGATTACCATGTAATTGATGTAAGATATAGAGGTTTAGTATGCCACATTCGTTCTTGAAAATGAATTATGTACAGTCAATCAGGGTAACATTGCTCCACTTTTACGAAACTTAGATCCATTCTGCCATGGTGCAATCTTGACGAATTATTTCCAATGATCTACCAAACTCTCATTAGTGCTGCTATCTATATTTTGATATCAAAACTTTGCCATTAACTCAAATGGTGTACTTTAATAATACTTTTCACTGTAATAATACTTTTCAATAAATCAGATTTTGGAAATTAATGATTTTTTTATAGTAAACCTATATATGTGATTCATATATGAGAATTGCAAAAAAAGTTCAAAAAGATTGTTTTATTTTCCACATATTGTTAGAAATCCTCTGCTCCCAGTTTGTTGAGAAAGGGTAAAGCAAAAGTTTGAATCTCAATGAGGATTTCAGATAAGTCACTTTACTAAAAAATTAGAAACAGAGCATAATATTTTAGAAAAATTATAATTAAATTAAATTAAAATATTTGAAAAAAATTATTAAAAATCTTAAACTATGTTCTGTGAGAAAGGAAAGAAGGTGAAATGAAAATTTAGGGAAAAAGAGGGTAATTTTCATGCTGTTTATTATTTTATTGTTTTAAAATAAAGTTTTCGAGATTTTTAATTTAGGATGTGTGTGTAAATGAAAGGAGCTTATGCATTTTGATATTAAAGAGATAATTTAAGTGGCAGTTTGTCTATTTATTTTTACTGGAGTTCAATAAACAGGAAAACTTTATTTGTGTGTAGACTGAAATTAATTTGTCACGCTCGGATCGGCCAAAACCACCCCTAATTGGAAAATAAGTGATCATTTTCAAATTACCCTAACTTTGTCAGAGTAGATTGCAATAAGAACAAAATTAACAGGCTGATTGAGAAAACCAGTGGTCAGTTTTCATTTAGCCTGATGCTCTTTAGGGTCCTTGCAAAATACCGGGAAAATGTCAGGCTAATTGAAAAAGGGAGATGATTCTAAAATCAACCCGGCTCTTTAGAAACATCCTAGGCTTTTTGCAAGGAGTATAATTTCTCAGTTAGCGTAAATATATACATGCATATATATATATATATATATATATATATATATATATATACACTGCTCAAAACAATTAAAGGATATTTAAAGTTTTATATAAAATAAAGATATAAAAGAAATTTTTTTTGCCGAAAATAGAAGAGAGTCACAAATGCAAATTTTTCTGGTTTTCAAACTGTGGAGTATGCAAATTTTGAGTTCGACGTCAAAAACGTCGCTTCAGCGGCAGCGAATGAAATTTGACTTTCAACTGGATAAAAGAGAATGAAGACAAGGATGATCGGCATTCAGTGATTGCTTTGTTTCGATGAGTACGATGTCTCAGCGAAGTCATTTGACAGATTCAGAAGCTTGGAGAATTGTTGGTAGTTTAGAAGGGGGCCAAACTCAAGCCAAAGTAGCGCAAGCCAATGGAGTGTCACAAAGTGTCATTTCCAGGATCTGGAACCGTTTTTTGGAGAGTGGATGTGCAGGCCGAAGACCAGGGAAAGATCGTAGACGGGCAACAACGCCCAATGAAGATCGGTATTTAGCGTTAACAGCTCGGAGACACCGAAACATGAACGCTACTCTTCTCCAAAAACACCTTCGCTAGGCTACAGGCACCACGATTCCAACTCAGACTGTCCGAAACTGGCTCCATGCTGTAGGTCTGCATGCTCGTCGACCGATGGTATGTGTTAGATTAACATCAAGGCATCGTCGCGACCGCAGTGAGTGGGCAACCGAGCATGTCAACTGGAGGAGAAATGAATGGAGCAAATATTCTGTTTTCTGACGAGTCCCGTTTTTCTGTGCATCCGGATAACAGGCATATTTTCATCTGGAGCAGTAGGAATAATCCTGCGTTCGTGCACGAAAGTGTCAGATTTGGCGGTGGAGGAGTGTTGGTGTATGGTGGCATCTCCATTGACGGGCGCACTGACCTCTACATCATTCCAGATGGAGCTCTGACTGGTCGCCGATATAAGGATGAGATCCTCAGACCTATTGTAGTCCCTTACTCTGCAGCAATCGGAGATAACTTCATTTTAATGGACGATAACTGCAGGCCACATCGTGCAAACCTGGTGGAGGATTTCCTTTTCGAGGAAGGAATCGTTCGAATGGAATGGCCAGCGTGTTTTCAAGACATGAATCCAATCGAGCACGTTTGGGACGCTCTGGGAAGACGAGTTTCTGGCCGTCAACAACCCCCACAAACTCTCCGAGAACTGGAAAGAGCTCTTCTGGAAGAGTAGGGCAGAATACCCCAACTCGTCATTAATAGCCTCATTGAGTCCATGCCTCAAAGGTGTTCAACGTTGCTGGCCGCCCGTGGAAACCATACCCCCTACTGAAAACGATTTTCTTTGAAGAAAACACCTTTTCTTATTCTTTTTTTCTCATATGCACAAATTGTGTTTTTTTCCTTTTGTACACAAATGCGCAATAAAATGCATTTTTTCTGCCAAACATGTGTCATTTATTCTCATATAACCTACTATGTCTGTCGACCATGTATCAATCAGCTAAAAAGTTTCCCAGATACAAAATCCACCTAAAACTGCAATATCATTTAATTGTTTTGAGCAGTGTATATACGCTCATAAGCTAAAACATTATGACCACCTATCTAAAAACATGTTGGCCCAACCTTGATCTGCAAAACAGCTGCAAATCGCCTTGGCATGGATTTCACAAATTCTATGTAGGTGACCGAAGATAAATTGTATTAGTTGTTGTTCAAATCAGCAGTGCTGCACATTCGGGACTCTTCAAAATGATTATTTTTAGCTCTGGGTTGACGAGTAGTGACATCCGAAATGTACTCTGTCATATTAAAATCCGCTGAGTCAGGCGACCAGGATGTTAACTGGAATTCAGTATTATGTCTTTCGAACCAATGGAGCAAAATACGAGTCATGTGATATGGAGTGTTGTCTTGCAAGAACATTCCATTTTCCAGGAGAGAAATAACATGTAATGATGCAAATAATACGCAGTGATGTTAAGATAGTCCGTGGCATTCATGGTCTCTTCTACAACAATAAGAGGTCCCAGGGAGGCCCATGAGAACATTTCCCAAAGCTTAATATCACCAAAAATGGCCTGTATATGACCTGTTATGCAAAGGGGAGTAACAGTTCGCATAGAAAGCGGCGTACCTAAACACTGCTATCATTGTAATGAAGGATAAATCGGGTCTCATCCGACGAGGCAACTCTCTCCCTATGTTCCATAGTCCAGTCTTGACCTTCCCGGGGCTAGTGTAGGAGTATTTTTCGATAATGCTTGGCCAACAGGGGTACATGAGTGGGACGTTTGCCCCGTAGTTTCACATTCAACAGTGTCAGCTGAACTGTATGCTTTAAAAGACTTCCACTTGAACCTGTATTGTCTTGGTATGTAAAGCCAGTCTCTGGTGCCGATTTTGCTTTGCCTAGTGGCAGGGAGTCAGAGCCGTAGCTAAGTGGGTAATATGAATAGCTGAGCCCTCCCCCCCCCCCGAAAAAAGCATTTTGAGCCTCCCCTGGAAAAGATTCCAAGGTCATGAAATAACTTTTATTCCGAAAATACAAAGGAAATTCTGTTCAAAAACTTTTAATTTTGAGGCTCTTTCACAGTTTGGAAGAAATACTAAATTGTAACTACAATAAGTGTTTCAACTGTCGCTCATCCTATTTGTACGTATGGACCTAACATGATGTTTAATATTGCACTAGTTATATGCTCGGATGTTTCATCATCATATCCTTTTTTAGTATAAAATAAAGTTAATACAACAGTTTAATTAGAAACATAGTACCTAAGAGATTGAATATGCACCAATTTATCTTTTTGCGCCAGAGAGAAGTTGAGAGAGAAAACGTGAGCCCCCCCCTACATTTTTTTATCCCTCCCCCTATTATTCACTACTAGCCCTGGAAAGGAGGAGGTTCGACGTCCTTATTTTTTATGACGCGTGGACGTCTACCGCGATGGCCTCCACTGATGGTTTCATCGCCTTTCATGCACTTTATATAAGTACTAACAGTGATTTGTCCCGAACAACCCATAATACGTGCAGTTTCGAAGTTATTCGTTTTGGTCGTCGGGCGACTGAATCCACTCCTCTATCAAAGTAGCTTAGATTAGCAGCCTTTATCTTCATAAGCTCAAAAAATATTCTTGAGACTCCCTAACAGCAATTAAATACAATTCCCAGCGGATTATGTGCCTTTCATGTTCATGTCATTTAGCCATGTACATTTCAAAATGTGGGGGTGGTCATAATGTTTTGGATTTTGAATGCATATTATGGAGCTTCCCCACTGGTTTGGCAATGCTACATAATAGTGTTTTAGAAATACAAATTATTAATCTGTAAATCGCGTATCAGGCATTTGAAATAAATGTAAATTAAATAATTTTAATTAAGCAATATGGTCATCATTTATAAATGTTTCCTTAAATTCTATTTTTAGCTAGATTTTATAACTCAATTTTTATCAATAGTTTCTCTCTCTCTTTTTTTTATCATAAATTGTGAATTTCTAAGTTTAATTTACAATGATTATAATAACTTGTAAATTCATTTCACAAATAATATTTCAATGACGTAAACCAAACATGGAATATCTATTACAAAAGTTATAAGTAAATTCTTATAATCATAATTAAAATTACTATGTAGAACAAATAAAATTTATTACTTGCAAATAATAATTATTTTTTTTATTTATAATCTATGATCATTCATAATTATAAAAATAATGTTAAAACATATATAAAAAATAATCTGCAATTCGTATGTTTTTTTGTTCACCTATTCATTTTTTCTTTTGCTAATAATTTCCATCTTAATCAGGAAATCTTGCAGGCCCTTTTCCTATGCAACTAGAGATAGTATGTCTTCTTCAAACTCCATTTCAACTCTTGCCAGAAAAGTACAATGTGTCAAAACCCGACCAAGTAAATACTCGCTATAACAATTATAATTTGCTATAGTTTGATAATCTGTTTATTAGATTTTAGAAATTGTGTAATAATAAATGTGAGAACTTGATTGTGTGACTTTATTCAACAAAAAATATAACTTAAAATTAAAAAATAATATTCTTACAACATTGAGAATTTTAAAGGACTCGAGCTATTTTTTATATGTTCTATGCGTTCAAAATACATGAGCGCCCGCCCTGATTTGGAAGGGATGGAAAAAAGATTTGATTATATTAAAAACAGTTGCTAAAATTACACAGTATTTACAATGTATTATTTAATGGTTTTATAAATTGTAAATGGCATGAAAAAATTTCAGAATTGCCAACGAACTATTTAATACAGCAATCAGTTACACAGTAGTAATAGTCATCAATGACACTGTAGTAATAGCCATTAATAATACTTGATTGGTGATACAATTTAATATAATAATCAGACTTACAATAATAAAATTTAACTTCACGTTTTTTCCCGGTTAAAAAATTTAAATAAAAGAATAAAAAAGACAAAGTTCCAATTACAGTGATTTTTTAAAACTGCATAATTTTTAAAGTGAGCAGTGCTTCGCCCATCTAGAGACTCACGTTTTTCCTGTGGTGTTTGTAACACACCTAGCCAGTTTAATCGCCATTCGCGCGGAGTAGAGATCTAACCATAGACTTCTCATATAATTGGACTCAGAAATAGCAACCTTTTCTTAAAGCATTCATCCTCCTCCCCACCATCAGGTAATCATGGGGATAATGCGCGACAAACCGGTTTCTCCTGCCACTCTCACCAGCCATGAAGACCTATTTCGTTTGTGTTACACTGTTAAAAATCTTGTCCTAGTTTGAACCAAATTTTGGTGCTCAAAAGCTGCCACTGTAAGATGGTTAAATCTTGAACTAATATTTGGAGCTCCTGTTGAAACTTAATTCCAATAGTTGGAACGAGGTTGAAATAGGAAAATCCAAATGTTGGTACGAGATTTCACTATCTTACGGTGCAGCTACAGCTACTGAGTACCAAAATTTGGTTCAAACTGGAGCAAAATTTTTTACAGTGTACGTTTCTTCTATTATGACAATGAACGCAGAAAATTGTCAAGAAAGGGAACATCGCCAAAAATGGTACCCTTTTGGCGATGAAATCTCGCAGATGAATGCTTGAAGAATCGGCTGATGGAGCAAACGGATTCGTCATCCACTCAATTTCTTATCTAGGGACCTAACCATTGTGGCCTCTAAGGCTAATTGCGACCGAACTCGTCCTTTTTTGAAAGCCCTTATTTTATCTTATTTACCATCCCAGTTGTTTATTTCACTCATTTCATGAATAAAAATTATAGATTTTTGTGTACAATAATGGCAATGTTCTGTTTTCCTACATCCCCCACGTAAAGATAAACGTCATTTTTGTAATTTCTCTTCATAACAACGTACCAGAAGTGATTATTTTCTATAACAAAGCCGAAAACGGGTGGTTACTGCATATCAAATGTGGCACATACAATGTAAACTGAAAAATCAAGCATTGACCATTTTAATTACAATACTCAGTGTGGGTGGCATCATTACTCAAGTTATTTATCTTGGGAATGAACTCGAACTACTCGCAGAAGAGTATACCTGAAAAAGGTTGGTCCATGAATCGATAGTTGGAAAGCAATCTAGAAGTTGGCGATATCTTGAATGCCAAGCAGCCTGCAAGTCCACTTAAAAAGATATCATCCCATCGATAATCGAGAGAATTACTCCCCCATACTCCTTTCGAACTGTTAAGCAAAGTGTAAAATTAATAATTAGAAATACTTATCAGTTGTCACATTTGTAACAATTGAAGTAATCGAAAAAATTGCAGTCAACATTTGCATTTTCGAATAGAAGGATCCTTATTTTTTATTATCATGCCGTGGATACTATTAAAATATTTCTTGCCCAATCCAAAGTTGCGGGTGTGACATTTACACAACTTAAATTAGTCACCAGCAAAAATATTTTTGAGCATTGGTTTCAATTTGTATGAATTTCAATGTAGACCACTTACACATACATTTATCCAAATCTGAAAATTGTCCGATGTATTATTTATTTATAAAAAAAAAATTATTTCCATCTGTTGCGGGCGTGACATAAAATGGACATGCATTTTCATCTTTCAGTGCAAAAATGCAAAACTCTGTGAATTATGACAACTGAGTGAATTGATTTTTTTAAATATTAGACAGTAATACTTAAATAATTATTCTATGAAAAAATTAAATTGCTTACTCAATTCTTGCTTTTGTAGAAAATATTCAAAATTTCCGTTGCGGGTGTGACGCCCTGTTGCGGGTGTGACTTGTATGGCCATAAAAATAATGGCATACACAAATATATTCAAGGCAGATTTTTTTAATTAAAGAATTAATCAATATTACAATTATAATATCAGAGAGCAAAATATCAAACAAATTTCATTTCCAATCTTGAATTTATAATTTCTGGTGGTGGTAGCTTTTTTTTTTTTTTTACAAAAATGCTCTTTTTTTCCCTAGGATACATCTGACTGACTGGGCCAAACATACACGTTTTCTTAAATTTTTTTTCAAACATTCTAATTCTATATCGTCACAATCCATTTGTCTTATTTGTCCGTCAAAGTTTTCACTTTTTTTAATGTCGAGAATAAAACAACTTCTACAAAATCTCCAACTGCACATTCATATATTATATATTGGATATTATATCCTTGTCAAAGTATGAATACATCTGACTGACTGAGCCAAATATACACATTTTCTTAATTTTTTTTTCAGATACTCTTATTTTATATCATCCCCATTTATTTGTCTTATTTGTCCATCAAAGTTTTCACGTTTATTTATTTATTTTTTAATGTGGAGAACAAAACAACTTCCACAAAATCTCCAACTGCACTCTTATCGTTGGATATTATATTTTTGACAAAATATGGTAACAAACAAATTTTCTTGTGACTTTTTGAAGTAATTTCTACATTAATTGTTCCTATGTCAATAGAAACAACATGTGTACATTGAATGTTGAGCTCCAATTGTGCTTGGTGCCAGCATGCATGAAGCATTGTCAAAATATCTTCTGAAATTTCACATTCAGCAAAGTTCTTTTATATTTTTTAGGACTTTTTCTACACACATGGCAAAATCTGAAGCTGAATTTATAGTTGCAAAGCACTGCTAACGTTAACAATTTATTGGCAACTGTACCAACCCCATCGACAACTCTTTTACGATGAGATGAAGTGCAAAAGGATTGTCCTTCTTTACCATGATTTTTTTAAATAGTCTCTTCTTTACTCTCCTTGCTTTGTCTCTTTCCTTCTCTTGGTAGATATTCTTCCTATTTAAAAGGGTTTTCTTTAATCTTTTTCCGATGATATCGTGATTTTTCTGTACTCTTCTTTCTCTGCGAAAGAGAATAAATTAATGTGTAAACTGAATAAATATAGCATTTCAAATCCAGAAATAAATGCTTAACAAATTGTTAATATTTATCCCTTGAAATTTCTAAACTTACATAAAGTTAATTATGTTAAGTTTTGGTTAATTTCAAACTGACTATAAACATTTTATGCTAACTTAATAAACATTTTAACAGTTTCTATTATTCTTACTTCTAATTTTTATTTAATTTGAATTAAAAGAGAAAAAAAAATCTTCCCCTAATATTGCTTTACTTATTTTAAAAAACTAAATATATATATATTAGATAAATACTATCAAATAACAAATATATTTATATATATAAATATAAAACAAAATAAAATTAACAAATTTAAAGATAATTGCTAAAATATTGTTTCCTAATTTTCTTTTTTAAATTTCTATAAAAATTTTACCTTTTTAAATTAATTTCTTAATCACATATCACTAATAAAATGATTTTCTTATAATAAAGCAACAGTTTTATCAATCCAAACTGAATAAATCAACTGCGCACAGTGTCACATGCTCAGATGATGCAAATTTTTATTTATTAACTGGAATTCACTCTATTAAATCAAAGGATATAGTTAAAGTTGCCAAGTACATGTTTTCCAGCATATTATTCTTATATAAATTTACATATAATTTGTTCAAATATACATTTGTATTCAATTTTAAAAGGCGTTGCGGGTGTGATTTTAATTAAATGTCACACCCGCAACAGGGACATGTCACGCCCGCAACGCTCAATAATTATAATTAAAATATTAATTAATTTTTTTGTGTCTGTAATTCAAAGTATCTTAATAAACTATTTTTGAATATAAAGTTTCATAACTTTAAATCAAAAATATTTTTCTGTAGAGATATAAATGTAAATTTTTGTTGCGGGTGTGACACAATAATTAAGAGTAATTAAATATGCTAACCTTTTGTAATGAAGATTAGTGAACACTTCTCTGCAGAAAAAAACTCTCAATAATAGCTGTCAGATCATATATATCCAAGTTTGGAGATTTTAGAATGTTTGTTCAGCTGTACGAGACCATGAAATGTAAAGATTTTTGCCGCAGTCTATTTTACAAAGTCATAGTGTCACTTTATTAATTAAAATAAGTATGTTAATGACAAAAATATAATTCTTTTTTTGATAAAATATGAAATAGTACACTCTTAACTGTTAATATGCTAAATTTCAATCATATTTAAAGAAATTTAAATTTTCATCCTTATGTCCATTTTTTTGTGGATTGGGCGTTCTTTACTATGAACTTTTTTCTTAAAAAATATTTTTATGATTCTATATATTAAATATTTTATTTATTTTCAATTCAAATGAATATGCATAAACACTAATGGCAGCCATCTTGATTTTGACGGCCATTTTGAGGAGTTATGCAGGCAATCTGCTGCTACACTACTGGTCAGATTGCGTGCATCAAACAGTAAAAACCACTCCACTTCTAGAGGAAACTGTTGCAGATAATGTTTTACGAACGAAATTCCTATCAAATTCCGTTTTTAGACCGACTGATGCAGTGAAAACGGCATGTTGAGCTTAAAGTTTCACTTAAAAAGCGTGTATTTCGAAATTATTTACAACTCTAATTGCTAATATAATATATATTTTACATAATAAAGTTATAAATATTAATTACAAATATATATGTATATATAAACTGCAAATCAATAATTTTATTAGTCATATGTGTAATATAACATTATATAGATAAAAATTTTGGTGTGAAGCATCACTTGCACTGTAGATAGCTACAAAATGATGTCGAATTAAAAATGCTATAAATATCACCTTGCGATCTGCCTATTCCATGCAATTATGATCTGTCAAAGCTGCATTTCAACGGATCAACGCACCTCCACTGTTCGATATTTTGTCAGCGAATCCGACTAAGGCTGACTGTATTCCACCTGTGTGTTCAGTTTCGTTCATAATTGTAATTTTTTTTATGAAGAAAACTGAAAGCAATTTGATGTTGGGTTTGAAATGTCAGTCTTTCATGTATTACTTATGTTTAGTGCAATAAACAAGATTTTTTTTTCATATAAATTTGAAATATTTTTTGTTCATTCATTTTAATGAATATTACTGATCTCTTTAATAGCGTTAAAGTTGAGTCATTCAATTTCTAATGACGAGTTTCTGACAAGTGTTCTGACGAGTTCATGTCAGGCATATTGCAACCGAACTCGGGTATCTAAGAGTTTCGACCGCCGGAGGGTTAAAATATTAAAACCAAATTATCTGAAAATCTATTTAAAACGGAAATTTTATTATTTATATAAAACCTTTCACTGAAATTATTCAAGAGGCTAGGTCCCAGGTCTTCAGATTGAGCCCATCTCATCTTAATGTATACATAAATATAGATAATAGGGTACAAAAATGTCATATTTTTTATTGAAAAAATTTGATTTTTTTTTAATTAAAATCACATTTTAAAAAATGTAAAACAAATTTTTATGATTTGCAAACTACTCTATATATCTCTATAGATTAAAATTCAAACTATTCAGTTGGGTCCGTTTTGTGCGATTCTATGTGGACAGACAGACCAGACGAGACTCTGGGTGCTACATATCTATATAATTATGAACCCACCTAAAACGGCTATCACGTGTAAAATGTTATAATATATAAGTTTGGCAAAAACATATTCTATAAAATTGAGCGAAATTCATTCGTGAGTAGCGAGTTTAAATTGCATTGTTATGCAATTTATCACCAAGTGAGCTAATATCATTTTAAATATATATCTATAGGGTAATCAATAAGTAATTTGCCCACTTCATAGGGCTCTAGAATGCATTCTATTGGTCCAAATGAGATCAAATTTGAATTACATATTATTCAAGTAACGCGCTTGAATTTTTCTTTTTAAATTACGAAAATAAAAAATGCAAATTTCGCCGCTGGGAGGTTCCGCAATACACCTAAACAGTTTAATTAGATTTACAAATAATAAATATTATTGAAAAAGGGAAACTGCTCAATAAAATTGAAAAATCCACGGCAAGATTTGCAGTACAGTGAAATGCGGTATATCCAGTACTCGGGAAACAATTGGCGCACTCACACATCCATGTGCAGACTGCAAGAGATAAAATGCCTACTTCAAAGGGTTCTAGAATGCATTCTATTAGTCTAAAAGAGATCAAATTTAAACTATGGACAGTTCAAATAACGCACTTGATATTTACTAGAAAAATTGCAAAACTTAAAAATACAAAATTTCGCCGCTAGCAGGCGTTGTGATACACTTGAACAGAATGAAACACCAGTGGTAAAATTTCGTAATCTTCATTTTTTTTTAAATATTTAGTAAATATTAAGGACATCTTTCGATCTATCTATAGTACAAATTTAATCATATTTAGATCAATAGAACGCATTCAATAGCCCTCTGAAGTGAACAACTTATTTCTTATAGTTTCCACATGGTTCTGTAAGTGTGCCAGTTATTTCTCGCGTATTAGATATGCCGTATCCCACTGTACTGAAAATCTTACGGTGGATTTTGCGTTTTTATTAAACAGTTTCACTTTTTCAATAATATTTATTACTTATAAAACTATTTCAAGGGCGATATTACGGTGCCTCACTTAAGATCGACGTAAAGACTTACGATGTAAACAAAGTGCAAATGGTGTTACGGTAGCGGCGTAACTTAAGGCAGCTTGAAAGCAGTCGTAAGCTTGAACACAAATGGATGCTCGCGCAACCACAATAAAAGTGATTACGGCCTCTGATTGGCTGAGAGTAAGAGGACTTACGCCTAAGCGGACGACTTACGCTGAGACACGGTAATACGAAGTTACGATCGATCGCAGGAACGCCTTTCCTACGATCGAGGGTAAGATAAGACAGAGCGAAGCACCGTAATCACAGCCTTAAACTGTTTAGGTGTGTTACTACGCTCTCTATCGGTAAAATTTGAATTTTTGCATATTTTTATAACAAAAGCATAAACTGAATAATCTGCAGTTCAAATTTGAACTCATCTGGACCAATAGCACACAAATTTAGAGCCCTCTAAAATGAGCAACTTATTTATTGATCATCCTGTACATGTCACGTGAATTTTTTATCTCAAAACGTAAAACTGAACATAACACATGGTAATGTAAAAGTGCTATTGCATGAGTAGTCAAAGTCGCTTCAAATTCCAGGCACCTCACTATTATCCTATGGCTCCAGGAGAGTTGCTTTGAAAGCAAGCAACTGTGACGCCTGAAAAAAAAAAGTCCTTCCGGCAGTGCCGGGAGGAAGAGGTAGCTTTCATATACTTATATATTTATTTATTTATTTTAAAGTAAGTTACATTGTTCAAAAATACTAATCTCAACTTAGTGGAAATAATCTTATAAAATTAGTGATTTTATAAGATTGAATACTATTTTTGTCAAGACTGAATATTAAAAGAAATTTTTAGAAATTAGTCAAATTTTATTCAATCTGGTTTTATTTTAAGAGATTTGGAGAGTCACTAAATTCCACGTTATCATAAAGTGCATGCCATTTTAAAGCAACATTGTGGATCGTTCAGATCAGACCGTTTCAAAATGTCAGCCATAAGAAAAAGTCAAAGTGCTATAACTCAATCATTTTGTAAGATATAGACAAAATAAAAAGTGTTCTGGAATCGTTGTTTTAAGTTCTAACACGTAAAAGAAAAATATTTTTCAAATTTTGATTTTTTCGCATTTTATTTTAAATTTTAAATTTTTTAAAAAATTTAAAATGGCCGCCATTTTGAAACAAAATGGCGGATGATGCTGGCCAGCAAACTCGATCGAGACATTTGTATGTACTATGTACATACCAAGTTTCATTGAAATAGGTTCATAAATACGCGTGTTATCACGTGACAAAAATCAGATCGTTTCAAAATGTCAGCCATAAGAAAAATTCAAAGTGCTATAACTCAATCATTTTTTAAGATATAGACAAAATAAAAAGTGTTCTGGAATCTTTGTTTTAAGTTCTAACACGTAAAAGAAAAATATTTTTTACCTTTTAATTTTTTCGCATTAAATTTTAAATTTTAAATTTTTTTAAAAATTTAAAATGGCCGCCATTTTGAAACAAAATGGCGAATGATGCTGACCAACGAACTCGGTCGAGACATTTGTATTTACTATGTACATACCAAGTTTCATTCCAATCGGTTCATAAATACGTTAGTTATCGCATGACAAAAATCAGATACATATATATATATATATATATATATATATGGTTATATATATATATATATATATATATATATGTCAACATTTGAACGGAGGGTGGTTTTGGGGTCTGGGGGTCATGATCGGTGAAAATATACCAAAATTTTCCGGAAGTGCTTTCCTCTGGACGGCTGCAATAGGTAGCTTTTTACTTTTTGTAATGAAAGCTACCTAAAAGAATCGCCAGTAACAGCCAATCAAATACTTGGAAATCTGGCATTAAAAAAGCCTTTTTTCGAAGAGCCAATGAACTGCGGGGAAACTGACCAGTCAAAGGCAACTTTTATCGCTTGAAATTTTTATGTATAATAGCACTTTAAAAAATGATTATTTTGAAGATTAGAACGATATTCGCTCATGGGAAGCAAGTTTAAGCGGTGTTTGAAAAGTTAAATGAAGTAATAAAATAGAGACATTTGAAATTACAACATGAATAAATCACAGAATATGAAAGATTTACTTTATACTAGACTCAAAACATTTATAGACGTATTACAACGCAGAATTTTCACAAAATCATTTAGAAAAATCTTTCAAATTCGTTGAAATCACGTAACAAACCACATAATTATGCTTTCTTAAGGGATCACTTTATTCATGTTAAAAGACTCTCTGGAAATGTTAATTATATGCGAGAAATTAATAAAATATCTCGTTTGTATTTCCATATTTTTATTTTTTTACACTGGATAGTTGCATTCATTCTCTACAAAGGCCGTTTTTTTTTCTTTTTAGTTTTTGTTTGCAGATCTTCTAAGCGTGAATACTTTAACTCGAAAATCAGATTCCGGAAGTGAAAGTAATCCTATAAAAAAACTGATTAGATTGATTGAATAGTGTTTTCCACTTTTTTTTTTAATCATTAAACTGCTTATAGATCTATAAGTTAATCTTATATGATAAGTCTTTTATCGCACGCTAATGCATGTGGATTCTGGTTCACAATGGAAACTTTTTACAGTATTTTCATGAAGATCTTATGCCTTTACCTACAAATAGAAAATGCTATTTGATAACATAGTACGCAAATAAGAGAATGTGCCCATTTCTTGCATTTTTAAACGAAAATGAATTCGGATACGAGTCAGAAAGTAGCCTTTTTGGATACGAGAACAACTGTCAATGGAAAACATGATCTTGCTTTACGAGAACAAAACCCTTCAACAAAATTTATAGCACTTTTTTCGATACTACTTGATTATACTGATGACCCATATTACATAAAAGAAAAAATGTTACCATTTTAAAATTTTAAGATAGGAAAATTTAACTTTCATATATACCATTCACAATCATAAAATTTTAATATTACAAAATAAATAAAATAGATTAAAAATGTATAGCAGAAATGTATACACAGAAATGATTAAAAACACGCAAAAAAATACATTTAGTGAGGATGAAGAATGAACAAGCGACAAATCCTATCTGAAAATTCTACTTTCAATTGATGAAACAATAAAAACAAAAAATAATTCTCTCACCCCACTTTCGTCACATTATACTTATGGCTGTTGATTACAATTTCGTAATAAGCAGCATTTAAAAGTTGTTCAACTATTCAGCAACTTAATAACAGTTTCAACCTCCTTTTACACTGACTTGCAGTGAGGCGTAAATAATCTACTCATCAAATTTTATTAAACATTTGAGTCTTCTGATACTCCAAAATGGCAGGATACAAAATTAAGTCAAAATCATTAGAATCACTATATAGATAAAAATCTCACAGATACATACGCACACACAAACATTTGTTCGTATTATAACATAATAGCAAAAAAGACTGGGCAGAGTTCAGCTAAAATTAGCTTTGTGTTTACTCAATAAACAATACGTTCTCGGCTGGTTAACAATGATACTTAGTTCAATTTAGCTGTTTCAATTCATTCCGAGCACATATACTGGCACTGTTAATCCTGAAAATCGATCACCCAACCAAATCTGTCAAAATATTCCCAGTTTTGGGACTTCAATTGCTGCCAACGCTTCAACAACTTAATAAATGTATGAATTTCCATTCCCATTAATATACAAAGATCCATAATGACAACAAAATGACCCATTCATTGAATTTTCACAACCATGTGACCTAGCCCAGTGATCTACCTCAAAATGATAGAATACAAAACTTTGTCAAGATCATCAGAGATGTCTTTTGGGTAATATTTCCAAGCACACAAGGTGTGTTCCTAATATAATATAGGCTGATAGGAGACAATATTGCTGTGCCAAAAACATTTTTGAATTCAATGATAAAACACACAAACAAGAAGCAAAAAAAAAAAAAAGTTCGAGAATTAAAGTGCACATTGATTAACCTATACAACCGTTATTTCAGAATCAAACAAACAAGACAAATAAACATTGAAATTATTATTTATACGTATATTAAAAGATACTTAACGCATAATGGATGCAAAGACTACCTGAAAATGAGCAAGGGTTCGTAATTTCTAGGAAATCTTACCAACCAACAAAATGCAACGCACAGTTGATTTCGAGGACTACCTAAAAATTTATTTCCCACTCCTCATAATGAGATATGTTTCATTTAAATCTCAGAGAAGTTTTTTATAAGGAAAATGTTTAACAGATGAGTAAGTTTTATCAGCAAACATATTTCTAGAATACATTTAATATTTTTTTCACAAGTATTACTTCAATAAAGTCTTTTCTATTACATAAGGAATTCCTATCATTAAGGTAGAATTTATCCTTTCAAGTCAGATTATTTTTTTTATTTTAGAAAAATATTACTTTAAATTGATATAAAAAAATTAAAAGCAACTACTAAAAATTTTACAAGAAAGTTTACTGAAATCTAATGAACATGTCAACAGTTATTTTCTTATTATCAAAATGACACAAATCCATGGAAGAAGTGTACTTCATTTTATTTCTTACTAAATACTGAAAATATAAAAAGCGATAATACAAGGGTATACATAATTTTGGAAATGAAGATATCAGAGACTTTCAGGAACAGACTAGTTCCTATGACATATGTTTTTTTAAAGTAATGATTACCAGGTACTCCTTTGAAAAATATTTTTAAAATAAAATAATTTTATTTAGCAAAAAGGGGCCAAACGATAAGCTCTTACATTGCCATTTTGAGAAGACCCTTTGGAACATATTTCACAAAAAAAGGGTTTTTCGCGTAACAGATATTTTTTTAGATTGCCCTTATCAGAAAATGCTTTTGATCATGTTTCACAAACTCAAAGTTTTTTATCTGTATTAATTAAGACATGTGATCTTGGAATACTTTTCCTAGAAAATGTTTTCAAGCATACTTAAAACAAGAAAAAATATTTCTGCTGTATGCATCAAGAGATGACTTTTTAGAGTACTCTAATCAGGAAATCGACTGAAACATATATCAAAAACCATTTCTATTCTGTATGGATTAAAAGGTGTTTTCTTAGAGTCTTTTTATCCTTAAATGCTTTGAAACACTTTTCACAAACAAAAGGTTTCTCTCCAGTATGAGTCAAAAAATGCCTTCTTAATGTTTTCTTTTCGACAAATCCTTTGAAACATATTTCACAAACAAAAGGTTTTTTACCTGTATGACTGATGAGATGTGTTCTTAGACTATTATTATGAGAAAATCCCTTAGAACATATTTCACAAACAAATGGTTTGTCTCCTGTATGAATCAAGATATGGCTTTTTAGACTTTTATTATGTAAAAATCCCCTGGAACATATTTCACAAACAAAAGGTTTTTCTCCAGCATGATTCAAGAGGTGTGTTCTTAGAGAATCGTTCCGAGAAAATCCTTTGGAACATATTTCACAAACAAAGGGTTTCTCGCCAGTGTGAGTCAAGAGGTGTGTTCTTAGATGACAGTTCCGAGAAAATCCTTTGGAACATATTTCGCAAACAAAGGGTCTTTCTCCTGTATGCGTAATGAGATGTCTTGTTAGATGATGCTTATAAGAAAAAGCTTTGGAACACATTTCACAAGTAAAAGTTTTTTCTCGGGAATGAATTAAGAGATGTCTTCTTAAATAACCATTAGGAAATGTTTTAGAACATATTTCACAAGTAAATGATTTTTCTTTTGAATCTATGGAACTATGTTCTTGTTTAGCACAATTTTGATCAGTAAAGTGTTCTCTAGAATAAAAATCTTTGTCTTTAAGTGATGACATTTTTTATGAAAAAAGTTTTGTTTCAGACGATAACAGAAACTGTTTTAAAGCATCAGCATGAAGAGATTTTTGCCATTTTCATCCAAGGACGTCTTTTACTGAATTTCAATTTAATTTTTGTATATATCTTTGAACCTAAATATAGAAAGAAATATAATAAAATATATATTTTTTATGAACTGCACTAAACTCTTAATTAACTATGAGATTTGACAACTTTCATTTCCTTAGACAGTAATATATATATATATATTAAACTATCACATACAGTGCCTGTTCAGTAAATAATGAGACTCATTCCATAAATTTATTCGTTTATTTGAAGATAACTTTACAGACACCCAATATTCTTCAAAATATCCTCTTCTTTTATGAATGAACAATTGGCCACAACTCTGCCACTTACTTATGTATGCCTGGATATCCAGTATTTTCATTAAATTATGTGTAGTACAAAAAAAAACTCTCTATAATCGTAATCGATTAGGAGTGGGAAAATTTTCCGTATTGAATAATTTTCTACCTTAGGCAAATTTTACTCTATGTCTATGCATTTGCTGGGATTTGAAAATATTTTCGAGTTAGAGAGGTCCTCTTTTACATATAGAGTCTCCTTATAGAGAGTTTACTGTGCTTGTTATTTTAATACTTAATGACATTTGCAATTCAACTGAGTATAACTACTACAAAAAATCTGATTTCCAGTGTTCAAATTTCTAAAAAATATTCAGTTTTTCTTGATTTTCTCAATATCTATTCAGCTGGACTTGTAAGATTATGGAAGTTACGGCTTTGATTGTAATGAGATCTGCGCCTGACGTAGCAGCAAACCGAGTGAAAACTAAAACGGACAAATTTAACACAATGGTTAATAAAATAAATTTATGTACTTCAAATCGTAAATACAAAAACAATGTGCTAAAAGAATAAAATGAAAACAAATAGGTCGATTAGATTACATTTATGAACCATTTTTAATAAAAAAAATATCTTAAAAATTCAAAGAGATTAATATATTTTTTAATAAATTAAACCAATATGCCCCTCTCTCTTAGTCAGTTTGCTCCAATCCACATTAATTCAGTTATGAGTTTATTTTGTTCATAAGCCTTCATTTAAATATTGCACAGCATTATTTTATACAATGATTCATTGTTTATTAACCAAAGACTGATAGAATTTGCTTTTGATTATTTTCCTATGTCTGAAATATTAAAAAAGTAGGAAAATAAAACAAATGTAGAAACAAATAAAAACCTTCAAATGGTCCATTGAGTCATTATTCACTGAAAGAAACACTAAGTAGAAAAACAATCTACCTGTTAAAAAATCAAAAACATGGTTTTTACAGAGTTCGTAAACAATTCTGTTAAAAGACCTTTATCAATAAAAATTCAGCTTACATATTTTTGTAAATTTTTTTACAATGGAACACTTTTATGAATGTTAATATAAAGTATGTGCTGTATGGATTTCTAAATTTTTATTACTTTTCATATTATGCTATCGTTATAAGTTTTGCGTAAATTTCATATAAAAATTTACGAAGGGATTAATAATTAATTCAAAATATCCCTTTTTATGATAATTACAAAGATCGTTATGAAACATAATATGAAACACGTGAATGCATAAAAAATTTCCTGATTTTTCCATGACCATTTAACATTTTTAAAAATTCCCTGTCATTTTTCCTAAATTTCCGAATTCTCTTACATTTTCCTGATCTGTAGGAACCCTGTCTGATTTAATTTCCAATATTCATCTAGCAGTTGGTGGGCAAATTAAAGTTGTTGTAGGATAAACAAATATTTAAAGCAGATATTTGTTTAAACAAAATTAACATTTTTTAAAATTAATAAAGATTAAGATTGACATTATTTACTTATTTTAAATTTATTCAAAAATGCTACTCAATTAAGTAGTATGTTGTCCGGATAAATAGAATTACATTAAATCGTCCAATCCAAAGTTGCGGGTGTGACATTTACACAACTTAATTTAGTCACCAGCAAAAATATTTTTGAGCACTGGTTTCAATTTGTATGAATTTCAACGTAGACCACTTACACATACATTTATCCAAATCTCAAAATTGTCCAATCTATCATTTATTTATATAAAAAAATAATTTCCACCTGTTGCGGGTGTGACATAAAAAGGACATGCATTTTCATCTTTCAGTGCAAATATGCAAAACTCTGTGAATTATGACAACTGAGTGAATTGATATTTTTATATATTAGACAGTAATACTTAAATAATTATTCTATGAAGAAATTAAATTACTTACTCAATTCTTGCTTTTGTGGAAAATATTCAAAGTTTTCGTTGCGGGTGTGACTTGTATAGCCAATAAAATAATGACATGCACAAATATTTCCAAGGCAATTTTTTTAATTAAAGAATTAATCAATATTACAATTATAATATCTAGAGAGGAAAATATCAAACAAATTTCATTTCCAACTTGAATTTATAATTTCTGGTGGTGGTAGCTTTTTTTTTTTTTTTACAAAAATGCTCTTTTTTTCCTAGGATACATCTGACTGACTGGGCCAAATATGCAAGTTTTCTTAATTTTTTTTCAAACATTCTAATTCTATATCGTCACCATCCATTTGTCTTATTTGTCCATCAAAGTTTTCACTTTTTCAATGTCGAGAATAAAACAACTTCTACAAAATCTCCAACTGCACATTCATCGTTGGATATTATATCCTTGCCAAAGTATGGATACATCTAACTGACTGAGCCAAATATACACATTTTCTTGGTTTTTATTCAGATACTCTTATTCTATAACATCCCCATTTATTTGTCTTATTTGTCCATCAAAGTTTTCACTTTTTTTTAAAATGTGGGCAAGAAAACAACTTCTACAAAATCTCCAACTGCACTCTTATCATTGGATATTATATTTTTGACAAAATATGGTAACAAACAAATTCTCTTGTGATCACTTTCTGAAGTTATTGCTACATTAATTGTTCCTACGTCAATAAAAACAACATGATGTATGCAGGCCCGTATCTAAGGGGGAGCTATGAGCGGCTCAGCCCCCCTAAAATATTTTAAGCCCCCCCCCTGGGAAAGATTACAAGGTCACTAAATAAATTTCTGTTCCAAAAATCCAAATGAAATTCTGTTCAAAAATCTTATTTAGTTTTGAGACCCTTTCACAGTTTTGCAGAATTACTAAATTGTATCTAAAATAAGTGTTTCAAGACTCCCTCATCCTATTTGTACATGTGAAGCTAACATGATGTTTCATTTTGCACCAGTTATACACTCAAAATTTTCATCATCATATAGTTTTCATGGCATAAAATGAAGTTATTACAACAGTTTAATAAGAAACATAGTACCTACAATGTGAATATGCACTAACTTATCTTTCTGCATCAGAGACAGAGAAAAAAAATTCTGACCCCCCCCCCCCTATCGTTCATTTCTGGCTACAGCCCTGGATGTATCGATTGAATGTTGAGCTCCGATTGTGCTTGGTGCCAGCATTCATGAAGCATTTTCACAATATCTTCTGAAATTTCACATTCAGCAAAGTTCTTTTATATTTTTAGGACTTTTTCTACACACATGGCAAAATCTGAAGCTGAATTTATTCTTGCAGAGCGTTGCTAGTGTTACCATTTTCTTGGCAACTGCACTAACCCCGTCGACAATTCCTTTATCATGAGATGAAATGCAAAAGGATTACCATCCTTTACTATGATTTTTTAAAAAGTTCTCTTCTTTTCTCTCCTTGCTTTGTCTCTTTCCTTCTCTTGTTGTAGATATGCTTCATATTTAAAAGGGTTTTCCTTAATCTTTTTTTCGATGATATCGTGATCTTTCTGTACTCTTCATTCTCTGCAAAAGAGAAGAAATTAATGTGTAAACTGGATAAATATAGCACTTCCAGTCCAAAAGCATAAGGTTAACAAATTTTTAATATTTATCCCTTGAAATTTCTAATCTTACATAAAGTTAATTATGTTAAATTTTGGTTAATTTCAAACTGACTATGTACATTTTATGCTAACTTAAACATTTTAACAGTTTCTATTATTCTTACTTCTACTTTTTATTTAATTTGAATTAAAAGAGAAAAAAAATCTTCCCCTAATATTGATTTACTTATTTTAAAAAACTAAAAATATATATATTAGATAAATACTATCAAATAACAAAATTTAAAAAAATGTATATAAAAAAACAAAACAAAATTAACAAATTTAAAGAAAATTGCTAAAATATTGTTTCGTAATTTTCTTTTTTTAATTTCATAGAAATCTTACCTTTTTTAAAATTAATTTCTTAATCATATATCACTAATAAAATTATTTTCTTGTAGTAAAGCAACAATTTTATCAATCCAAACTGAATAAACCAACTGCACACAGTGTCACATGGTCAGATTGATGATGCAAATTTTTATTTATTAACTGGAATTCCTTCTATTAAATCAAAGGGTATAGTTAAAGCTGCCAAGTACATGTTTTCCAGCATATTATTCTTTTATACATTTACATATAATTTGTTCAAATATACACTTGTAATCAATTTTAAAAGACGTTGCAGGTGTGACTTTAATTAAATGTCACACCCGCAACAGGGACATGTCACGCCCGCAACGCTCAATAATTATAATTAAAATATTAATTAATTTCTTTTATGTCTGTAATTCAAAGTATCTTAATAAACTATTTTTGAATATAAAGTTTCATAACTTTAAATCAAAAATATTTTTCTGTAGAGATATAAATGTAATTTTTTGTTGCGGGTGTGACATAATAATTAAGAGTAATTAAATATGCTTACCTTTTGTAATGAAGATTAGTGAACACTTCTCTGCAGACAAAAACTCTCAATAATAGCTGTCAGGTCATATATATCCAAGTCTGGAGATTTTCAGAATGTTTGTTAAGCTGTACGAGACCATGAAATGTAAAGATTTTTGCCGCAGTCTATTTTACAAAGTCATAGTGTCACTTTATTAATTAAAATAAGTATGTTAATGACAAAAATTTAATTCTTTTTTGATAAAATATGAAATAGTACACTCTTAACAGTTAATATACAAAATTTCAATCATATTTAAAGAAATTTAAATTTTCATCCTCATGTCCGTTTTTTTGTGGATTGGGCGAAATATACCTTATACCAAAGAATAAAGCTGTGTGCAAATCACCATATAAATATAAAAACACTTAGGATTGTTTTGAGCTGGAAAATAAGCTGCTATTGTGTCCGTAAAGGGACAAAGTAACAAATGAACAGGAATTTCGCAACTCAAAATGTGTCCTATATATTTTGACCTTTTGTTTATCACATACCATCCTCCACGTGTTGACATCATTTGTTTTATCTACCACCTCTCTCTCTGTAAGATTCACTCCAAAAAGCATGGAATTCAACAACTGTATTTTTTTACGAGAAATGCAGTGTTAATCACCTTTTTTTTTTTTTTTTTTTTTACAATCTTAAGTTTTTGATTAATTGTAGCACATTTTATATTTGTAACTTTAATTTCAGCATAGCTTTAGATATAAAATGAAGTATTAATCCAAACTAAACATGATCCAGTTGCCGCAGAAAAATATTGCAAGTGGTGCATGGAGAAATATACTACTTAAATATTGAAATAATGTTTAAAACCTCCATATTTTCCCAACAGATAATATATCTAAAAACATTTTAAATAACATTTTTACTTTTAAATACACATTTTTACAATTAAATTATGGCGTAGGTATAAATTTTTAATTATTTTTAAAGACATTTTTAAACATTATAATATTGAATTTACACATGACATAATAATGTTCATAAATATTCCAGGAAAAAATATTTACATCAACAGGCACCAAAACAAACTTTTTTAATGCTAGCTGAACATTATAATTATTTTTGTATTTTTAAGTAATATGGAGTAAATTGCAACTATTGTTTAACAAAAGTAGAGAAATCTAAGATTAGAAAAAATAGATATTTAAATAAAAAAGCGCAAGAGATAATTTAAATTTTAACTAAATTTTGAAAAACTTAATTTATCTTAAAACTTTAATGCTTTTTTAAAGATATTATAATAGAAATTATCGAACTTTTTATAACTATCTAAATTACTTTTTGTCACGTTATTTTAATTTATTAATTCTTTCATTCATAGCGAGTTATGACTTTCATTGTAATGTTAAACTATTGCTATAACATTGGCCAGTTAAAAAAAAAAAAACAAGTTGGAAATTGCACGTGAACGTAGCAAATGAGGTGCGTTCGTACAATAACGAAGTTTTAAAAATATTCGGATCTTGCTGATATAGTAGAGAGTACTTCGGATACAGTATAGTAGTCAAAATCTTTGTGTTTCTGTAAATATGCAGAAAGTAATTTTTATTACACCTCAGAAACATATATCTTATTCATAAAATGTGAAATAGTTGAATATAATTAAAACACGCCCCAAACAATGTTTCCCCGTATAGCATTATGTAGTGGAATACTTTTATGTGGCCCTGTAATTTAATAATAAAAATTCTTTGTATCACAGATTTCACAGAATGCATATTTTAGTATATATTTCATAGATTCATGCGATTTCTATTATGTTCGAATGAGTGTAACATCATAAAAATGCACTTGAATCTTTTTTCCCATTGACTGTAATGTAATGGAATACCTTTGTTTGTCCCTGTAAATGATCTATGCATCCGACTTTCATACCATTTGAAAGGACTCGATAAAATTACGTAATAATTATATGTTTTAAATTTCAAACGATTAAAATGTATTTGAAATTTTTTCCCCATTGACCGTATTGTTACGGAATCCTTTTGATTGTCCCTGTAATTGATCTATGCATCCGATTTTCATAAAATTTGAAATGACTCGACAAAATTATGTTATAATTATGTATTTTAAATTTCAAACGATTCGGTCGAGTAGTTTTTGCGTTGTTATATGCGGACGGACAGACAGACGGACGGACGGACAGACGGACGAACTGAGCGACAACAATAGGTGCTACGTATTTACAAAATTACGAACGCACCTAAAAATGGAGGTGACTGGTGCCAAGCTAACATAAAAGTAGTAAATTTTCCAATGTATTTAAAGTAATCTCACTGCTTTAAAGCGTAATGAGTTAATTTAGAAATTTATCTGAAAAAATAATTTATATTTTACATCTCGTAGCAACTCTTGTATTATCCTAAACTAATGTTGATATCAATAAAATTTACCAAAGCTTGGAAAACATCTTTCTTTTAAATAAAAAGATTTACAGATAAAGATTCAAATTAAATGTTTTATATACCTCACCATGCTACAGTGCACAGAGAAATTGAAAGACCATTAAAGAATCCTTAGATTGTTGAAGACATTAAACAATATGCAAGTTTTACTTAGTATATATAAATTTGAAACTTTCTGTCATAATCATAATTTTAAAGTTATAAAGTAAAGAATCGTAGAAGGCAGAGCACCCTAGTATGAATAATAAAAGCAATAATTTTTATGTATCACTCCAAACAAAAGAAAAAAGAAAAGAATCCAAACAAAAAGAATTTTTAGATATTCAAAACAATATCATTACCAGCAGGGAAGAGAGGGAGGGGGGATTAAGGCATGATAATGTAATGTACGGTAAAAAGGGGAAGGGGTTGAAAATTATCAAAAAACTGATAATGTTATGTAAGCATAGCCCCTTAAAGAGGTCTTGTATGATTTCATTTACAATTAATATAGTATCATAATAAAATCTTAATTGATGTATAATAACCTGTTATAATCAATTTTTTCTCCTTCTTTTATGTAAAATAAGCATAACAGGTGTGATCCATTTCAAAAGGTAAAATAATTAATAACTGTAACTTTATAAATATACGGGCAAAAACATTTATTTTTGTTCTTTAAAAGGTTACATAGGTTACAATTTTTCAAAAAAATCTATTTATTTTTTTATCTCGAATATTTTTTCAGTTTTTTTCCTGATCAAAGTAAAAGTCTATAAGAGAGCATTTGGCAATTCCCATTAGAGGTCTGCACGGGCCGGGCCTCGGCCCGAAGCCCGAGCCCAGCCCGGCCCGCGGGCCGGGCTCGGGCCGATTTCCAATAATGGCATTCGGGCCGGGCCTTACTTCTGAAGACTCGGGCCGGGCCGGGCCGGGCCTAATCACTAATCCTTTCCGGCCGGGCCGGGCCGGGTCTAGTCACGAATCTTTTCGGGCCGGGCTGGGCTGGGCTCAGGCCTTAATTTTTTTTGCTGGAGTATCGGGCCGGGCCTAACTTTTTCCGTACGAAGCCGAGACTGATTCCATTCTTCCTTGTTTTCATGGCCCAAAATAATCAGTTCTTATTGAATCTTCCTATATGAAAATCCTTTTCTCGACTTTTTATAAATCAGTAATATTTGGCTTTGTCCAAAAATTTCTGCAAAAAAAGCATATACTTTTAAGCCGTCATTATCCTACAATTAAACATTAGAATTTAATCCTTTTAAAGAATCGTAGATTACTAGGCGTTTTAAAATAGAATTAAACACACACACACACACACAAAAAAAAAAAAAAAAAAAAAAAAAAAAAAACATGATTTTGACGGATTTTTTTTTTTTTTTTTTTTTTTTTTTTTTTTTTTTTTTTTAAACTGAAAACTGGAAGTTTCTTTTAAAATGTTCATCCATGCAAAATGAATACAACAATATGGGAGAAAAAAATACATTAAACATTTACATCTGTTAAGAAGGGAATGCATTTTCTTTTCGTTCCAAAGCGATTTCGTCTTTGGAAATTTTACCATATACCGCTTTTTCCATTTTTTGTCTCCATTACAGGGAATATGGATTAATAATACTAGTGATAACTGAAACATTTACATACATCAAACAAAGATTCATTTAAAAGCATAAATATCGCAGCCTACGGCACTTCTGCATAAATGGAGATTATAAACATGGAAAAAAAAAAGAGTAGTTTTTGGTCAGAACTCTTCCATAAGATTAAAGATCAATGTTCTGTAGAAATTCACTCGAGCCGGGCCGGGTTCGGGCCGAATTTTAAACTTTTTTCCGGACCGGGCCGAGCTCGGGCCGAAATTTTAACTTTCGGGCCGGGCCCGGGCCTGGAAATTTCGGCCCGTGCAGACCTCTAATTCCCATTATTAAAATATACCAGCCGGGAGAAATACAGGTTTATTGCTTATTACTAAAAACACTTTTTTTTTTTAAGTCGGTGGACACATCTGTTAAAAACTAATGAAATAATGTTATTGAAATTTTGCATAATTTTTCAAAATATAATTGACTAGCGATTGAATAAAGGATTTTTTAATTTTTTAGCTTACAGGGTATCAAGGATTCAATAATCAATTCAATATCAATCTGATTTTTTAAAATTTAAATCGGATTTTTTTATTTAAATCAGATTTTTTTATTTAAATCAGATTTTTTTTATTTAAATCAGATTTATTTGAATTTTTTAGAATTTGATTTTTAATTATTGTGTTTTTAAGTTTTTACAATACATGGAGCAGTTTTTTTATAATAAAAAATATTTATAATTTATAAAAAATAATATAAAAAATAATTATATAGTTAAGAAAATACTATATTCTAGTTACTGATTGGTACTAAAAATTAAACACTTAGGCTTTAATCTAAAGCAGGCATGTCAAACACGTGGCCCGCGGGCCACAATTGGCCCGACAGGAACTTCTCTGTGGCCCTCCAAGCCTTAACATGTTTGATTCAATTCTTAGTTGATGCAGAAAATACACTTTACATTGCAAATATTCTACCGTTGCAAAATTGGAGAATAATTTTATTCAAAATATCTATCATTATTTCGGAATATTAATCTTCATTACATTTAATAGCAGATATTTACATACATTAAATTTAATGATCCAAAATTAAATGAAGAAAAGTTTAAATTTTCAAATTACTGATTGTTATTTTGGATGAAATTTTTTTACAGTTTGGCATAGAAGATGCAAACATCACCAATTCAACATCATTGTGGCATAAAAGATGAAAACATACTGTCTTGAATATGATCGAATCTAATTCATTTTAAAATTTCGTTTCCAGGAGATAGGGTATGCAAAAGTAATCAATAAGAAAGTTAAAAAGAGCATATATTAATCTGAAAATTAAAAAAATTATAAAATTTTTATGTTTTATTTTTTTCCCAATAATATGTCAAGTGTTTTATGTTGAAACGAATGCATTATTTTATTGCTCTCTTTGATTCACTCTGACATTAAAAAGTAATGCGTGGTCTTTGTTAGGTATTAAAAATGTATCGAAAATCAATTAAAATACGATATTAATTTCTAATTAAAATTCTGTAAAAAATCAAAAGAAATAAATAGATTTAAAAGGAAAAGTGACACGATTTCTCATCTTGTAAAATAATAATAATAATAGTAATAATAATAACAAAAAATTGTTCCCCTGTTTTTATTATTTGGCTGCATGCATAGTTCAAGGCGAGTATTTTTCATATAAACACATTAATTAATTTCATTCTTAAAGATTAGTAAACGTATAATTGTAAATTATCTCTGTGTGATCTTTATATTTTTTATGATGAAGATATAACATCACAGATTCATATAAGTCAATTTGAAATTTTTTATTCTCAAACAAAGACGGAAAAATTGTGTTTGATATGTAGAAACTTCGTTGAAGTTTGCAAAGAATTTACTCAAAAATATTTGGAAAAACTCACAAATATCTAGAAATAATTTGGAAAAATAAATAAATTTTAAACTGCAACTTTGTTGAACAAGTAAGAAAAATCATGCGTTAAGCATAGATTATGAAGCACTTTCCAATTTCCAACACTTAATGGAATCTTTAACAAAACTTTGTTATTTAGGGAAATAATAGTGTATAGCCAAATATACCCAAATATGTATTCCAGTACATTAGAACAGCCCTGTATTTCATATATCAGTTCATATAATGGGAAAATGTAGCTTAGCAAGAAAATACCCAGTAGCTTGAAATTTCTTTTTCAGCAATTCATACTATTAGATGGAAACATACTTGAATACTTTTGTTCAGCCCTGTAGTTTACTTTGTACCTTTATTACACGTCAGCATTAGGCAAAAATTTATGCGTCCATGTACCGAATTCTTTGCGTGGCCCTGTATATCCCTTTATCTATATTCTGCAAACATTTCTCAGCAAATTGAATGCAGCTCAGCGTAAAAATGCATAGTTTATTTAAGAACCACGTTTAAATAATTTACGCTCATATTCAGTAACGTTGGTGAGCTCTTTTGGGTAGCCCTGTATATCAATTATAACATTTATACACACCATATAATGTGTATATACTTAGCAAAATATAAACGCGAATATCATAATTAAAATGCATTTCATCCCTCCATCAGCCATCATCGGACACATATATGGTACTTCGGAAAGAATATACTATTTGAAATCTTTTGTATGGCCCTGTAAATGCGATGCACTTCATATTATGCAAGACAGTAGCGTATAATTTATATTAAGCTTCAGTGACATATATCAATTTTATTATACATGAAAAAGCTTAATATATTTAAAATATGTCACACACAATTCCTTTTTTTACCATTATCTAATGGAATTCTTTTGTGTGGCCCTGTAAATGAATAATAGCTACATTTTCACCTTATATTTTATAGAATGCATATTTTAATATGTTTGACAGGGTATAACATCTTTAAAATTCCTTTGAAACGATTTTTCCCCATAGGCCGTAATGTAATAGGAAACTTTTGATTCGCCCTGTAGATAAACTAATCATGGTAGAAACTTCATTTTCGACAGGACTTGTGCTAGGATAAACGTCAATAACGTCCTAAAATTTCATGGCAATCCGAGTATATTAACAATTTTTCCCCATGGGCCGTAATGTAATGGGAAACTTTTGATTCTCTCTGTAGATAAACTAATCATGGTAGATACTTCACTTTCAGTAGGGTTCGTGCTAGGGTAAACCTCAATAACGTCCTAAAATTTCATGGCAATCCGAGTATATTAACGATTTTTCCCCATAGGCCGTAATGTAATGGGAAACTTTTGATTCGCCCTGTAGATAAACTAATCATGGTAGAAACTTCATTTTCAATAGGGTTCGTGCTAGGGTAAACCTCAATAACCTATAAAAATTTCATAGCAATCCGACTATATTTACGGGAGTTAGAGCGCGGACAGACGGCCATCCGGACAGACGGACAGATAAACTGAATGCATAAGCACTTTTCAACTTTGTTGGAAAGTGCTAAAAAAGTATGTTCATGAAACATATTAAAATTAATCTATCTTCTTTTAAAAACAACTATTGGATGCATTTGCACACAACTCTAAATCGCTCAAGCTAGAATAAATAATGTCCAGAATAGTTAAATCAATTTAAACATATGGCATTTCTATAAATATTCATGATGTAACCAGAAATTTCAATAATCGCATGAAATCTATAATTTCAATATGTGTTGCTATAACAGAAAATTTTCATTAAACTAATAAATTTTCATTAGTACACAGTGGTCATCAGTAGCCACCGCCAAATATTTTTTTAATAGTCACTTTTTCTCATTTAGAGGCCTCGTCGCTGGTGGCTAGCGTTAATTTTGCCCTATAATATTTTAATTCTTGAAAATATAGGTGCAAGTAATTCTTCTTTGCGGGCAGTTTTTTCCGCAGATACGATATCTACTGAGGAAAATCAGGAAATTATTCCTATGCCGGATCAATAACCATAGCTAATATTTTTTAATCAATTATGAAATTTTTTTATTTGATAATATTATATTGTAAATAATTGTGTTCTATCAATGATTGGTTTTGGCTATTTCCATGAGTACTTGTAGTGTAAGTCACAGGCTACGATTTTTGGCTACCAGTATTATAGAACGAAAAAAATGTGATTAATTTTATTGGCACATCTCATTAATTGAATAAGGCCAAGCAGACTTTTCGAAAATAACGGTGGCTAACAAGCATAGCAATTAATAAGTTATGTGACTTACACTACAGAACCCATGGAATTAGCCTTTTATAAAAAGTAGCAATTACAACATAAAAGAAAATGCATTTATTAGGATTACAAAATTGATAATACATTTTTGTATAAATTTTGATTGCGATTTCAATTTAAAAATTTCAATATGTATTTAAGCATGTTTGTATTTTTATTTTAACTTATTTTTCATTGCATTTGACAGTGCACTCCCATAAGATGCATTTGCTACGGATTTGTTTTTACTTAATAAATATTTAAAAAAAAATTTCTGGTGCGTGTTTTTAATTTTTCCAATAAATAGTTAAAAAATTTTTGTATGTTTTTTGTTTGCTTGTTTGTTTTTTAAAACAATGCTGTATTTTTAATGTACAGTTTTCATTTTCTGCGATAGTCATCAAATTAATCTGCTTCTTTATCTTTGATAATGTGGCCAGCGGCTTTGTGTACAATGCTAAGTATGGCCCGCTGTGGTAGATGAGTTTGACATGCCTGATCTAAAGCCATTCTATTATTTTGTAACTGAATTGTGCACACTAAATATGAAATAAACTTAAATATGTTGTAAATAAATAGAAAATTGTAAAATTTAAAAAACAAATTAAATATTCATTTAATGCAAGCTATTTATAAAGGAATAAAAGCCACAATCAATAAATTCAATATTTTTAAGCAAGTAGAAATAAATCAGAGATTTAATTGTTTGAACAAAAACTCTAATTTAGAAGCTTTGTCCACTCCTAATTTATTACAAAGGCTTGAATAAACTAGTCCAAAAGAAGAAAATTGTCTTTCTATTCCAACAGATGAAGCCACGGCGGTTGTTATTTGGTAAATAAATTTAATTTCAATTTCGCTGACTCTCTCTTTACCTCCCATTACATAAAAAGACTTCCATCAATCATAATCTGTCATAATATCTGAAACTTTTTCTCAAGCAATGGTAATTTTTGGAATGGGCCATTTTTTGCTTGAAAATGTGCTACAATGGTAAGAAGATTTGGACAATTTTCTTAATGAATGCCAAACCTTCATTATCTTTTCTCTACACTAAGTGAAATTTCATTTCTATTTAAAACAGAGGGACCTAATAAAACTCCAGCAAGGTAGATAATTCAATAAAATGTTCCCAAATGGGATCTCTTTTCCTTCCAGAAATTGCCATTAAGGGTGTTCTTAACTGCTCCATTCAACAAGCACAAAACATTTTGATACATTTACAAATTCATTTTTTAACAGAAATGTATAAAATTGAAATGCCTGTCTATGGAAGCGATATCGAATCAAACTTATTTTTCCATTGTATGATAATTAAATTACTTATGGAGTTCTAAGCTATTTCGGTCACTCGATCACCCATTTTTCGCCTACTTTTCAACTGGTTTTTCTGCTTTCGTCGGGAAATGTGCTCAAAAGTGTCAGCTTTGAAGGCTTATTATGAAAATCCTATTGTGTTTTTTAAAAAACAGAAAATTGAGGGCAATTAGACAGTATCTGAATAATAACATCTGCTATTTTCATGCATTTCTGAACAAAAATAAATTGAAGCATGTGTCACAAAGTTGCCCTTTTCGATTAAAGAACAGCCTTAAATTAAATTTTAATAACAAACAAACATAGGTAAAACCAAAGTAACCTACACATTTGTTTTTTAAACAAAAAAGAAGCTAGAACTATATTATGTCTACAAAATTACCATACAGGCTCGGATTCTGCTTGTAGATGGCACTCAGCGTGGAAATTACAATAATAATAATAATAAAACTGCCTTAGTTTATAAAAAAGGCATATTATTAATAGTAAAATCAAAGTTAAAATTAATTTGTAAAATATTATATAAAAAGTAAATGTTTTAACATTTTAGGTTTTAAATTAAAACAACAACAATGTATTACTATGCCCCCATCATTCATCAGTGATCTGTGACTACAGTAAACAAATGAGTTATTTTGTTTTTGGAATGCTTTTTTAAAATTTGCAAGCTTTGACTGAAATTTGACAGTGTAATATACAAGTTTTAAAACTTGTTCCTTGAATGTAGTATCCAATTTTTTGGTGAACATTAATGAGTTTATTTAATTATCAACTTGTGAAACAAAAAAGGTTCAAAATTTGTTGCCAAGATTGGCAAATGAACTATGATATATAAAGTGTTTCTGTGTTTTGCCTCATCCTCTAAAGCTTATTACAAAAGAACAAAGAATCAAAGGAATAGGAGGGGGACACCTGGACTTGACCTGTACCTGCCACCTTCTTCCTGATAGCAATCCTAGGAATACCAGAAAAACACCTTCTACTTATTTACACCTACATCTTATTTCTCTGCGAATTAATTTCCAACATTTAAAAAATATATAAAAAAAGATTTAAATCAACTGATTTTTTTTTAAATCAGTTGATTTAAATCATGCCAACCCTGGCTGATGTAGCCGTTAGAAATGTGTAATCTCTATTTAGAAACAGTGGTGCCTTTTTATGCAGAGAGTTGATAATTTAGAGATAAATTCAGATTTAACTAACATTTAAGACAGTTTTTGAAACAATTAATTATTTTTAAAAAATGCAAACATTTAAAGGGTTCGGAGTTCAATTTTAATTCTTTCTCCATCTTCATTTAAAAAAACATGACCTCGGTTAGTAAGTTCATGCTATAGGTGGAAAAAATCATGGAAAAATGTGGTTAAACACATCCCGTCAAAAATAGCTTTTTGCCAAAAAAGCTGTCCATTTAATACCCCCCTCCCACCACCACCACCAAAATGTGAGTAAGAAAATATTTCATGAAGGAAAAAAGAAATTTAATAATCAGTTAAAGAATAAATATTCTAAATTTACTTTTGAAATCTTCAGCTAAATAAATATAATTATATATTTTATGAAAGAGTATTAATATTTAAAACAAAATTATAAATGAAAAAACTACTAACTTTATATAAATAAATAGAAAACTTATTATTTATTCATGTTTTTTATGTTAATGATTATTCTTAATGATTAATCGAACTGTGGAGGCTCTAAATGAGTAAAGCATTCATGTTTATGAGTGTTAGAAATTCAAATAAATAATTGTAATGTAAAGTAACTTTTTTAATATAAAATTATATTTAAAGCTCAATACTATTAATTTTCAAATAATTGAATAATATCTCCATCACAATCTAATAGTTTCTGTTTTACCATAGCATAATAATAAACTAGTTTACAAAGAGTTTTAACAAGAAGAGTTTTATTAAATGTTAGTTTGCACAAATCAAAAATTAAAAAAAAATAAATAAATCTTTTTTGAAACTGCTTAATTAATTATAAACACTGACACTACTAATCTCTTCTTTTGCAAAAAATGAATTAGGTAAGGGTTTTTCTATTAGCTCAAAATTTATAATATAAAATATAAAGTTTGGATTCATTTTTCACAACCATTCTTTACAGCTTTCTTTTTGTTTATAAATTTCTACCTGGTTTTATATAAAAACTTTTACAAAACCTGTAGGCTTACTTCTCTGTTGACCAACTACAAAGGAGGGTACAATACACAGATACTTTTTTGTTATCTGTCTTATGATTATTTGAGAATTTTAAAAGAGTATCTGGGGATTGGGGAAATAAAAAGATAAAATGACTGTAAGCTACTTACTGAAAATAAAGAATGTCATTTTTTGTCCCTAACTTAAAATGTAAGAGGCAGGGAAAAAAAAAACCTAGTTTCCTAACAAGATATAGCAGAGAGTTTTTCAATGTAGAATTTTCAATTTTCTTTTGTTACATTTTTATGTGTAACAGACGAGTTTCATCAGATGAATGATTATAAATTAGTACTAAAGACTTAAATATTTTTTAAGATTCATTACATAAAATAAACGTAGCAAAGTTACATAAAACCTCTTAATAGTTTAAAACATATCAATGGCTGACAAATCACCTCATATACAGCAGACTCCCTCAAATCTGCACTCATAAAATCCATAACTCTCTAAAATCTGCACATAATTTATGGATGTAAAAAATGAATCATTCAGTTCAGATACAGGCGAAAAATTTGACTCTTTCTTAGTTTTAGATCAGTTTCATATATTTTTTTATTTGTAATTTTTATTATGTTTATTGAATTCATGTTTTTTCATGAAAAAAGAATAATTTATTGCTGAAAAAATCAAGACATTGCTGATATCATTGGTAATCACAAATTTACCAAATATATTTATGTATTAATCAAGCTTTTTTAGTTATTAAAGTCTGGCTAAACCTGAAACAAAGCTTTATTATTTTATGATCCTGGTGTGAACTAGTAATGTACTTTTATGCGGCAAGTTTCATTAAATAATTTAGAAAAACACGTTTAATCTTTATAATGCATATTTAACTGTACATTATTGAGTATTAACTTGACCTTTGCTTTTAGTATTTTAATCATTTAAAAAATTATCTAAATTTTTAATATTTCAGTTTATTCCTTATTTTAATATTTTAGTATATTGTAGGCATTCATTATACTATTGATTTCATTATTAATTACATTCAAATCACTTTTTTATAAATATAAACAAAGCAATGACAAGAAATCTGCAAAATTCTAAAATCCACTCAACATCTGGTCCCAAGCTGTGTAGGTTCGAGGGAATCTACTGTATATATGTATGCAGTAGACTCCCCCAAATCCGCACAGCTTGGGACCAGGGGTTGAGTGGATTTTAGAATTTTTTGGATTTCTGGTCATTGATTTGTTTACATTTTTGAAACATTAATTTCATTGGTAGTTAAGCTTTATAATGAATGCATATAATAAATTCAAACATTAAAATAATTAGATAAAAATATTTATATAAATAAATAGTTAAAAAACAAGTAATTATTATAAAAAAGTTAAGAAAAAAATTATAGAAAAATATTAAAATAAAGTAGATAATTAAGATACAATACTAAATCTAAATAATGATGAGGAAAAATCAATCTTTTTTTTTGTAAAGAAAAATATTTTCCTTTGTTAATAAACAAAAAAAGCTTGAATAATTTTAAAATATTCATTTTATACAAGAATAAAAAAGAATATTGCTCAGTTAAACTCAAGGCATAGAGCTCACAGTCTATACTTGAATGAAATATGATAATTCTGCATGAAAAATCCATTTGCATAAATTAAAAGGAGGGGCTTTAGCCCCTGTTCCCCTTCATAATACTTATCTAATGAAAACCCAATATTAATCATGGTGGTGCCTCTTCAGAATGATCCTATGCCTAAGATTTGAGCAAAAACTGATAGTTCTGCAAAAAAATCCCATTTACATAAATTATGGGGTGGGGCATTAGCCCCCATTTCCCTTCTTATACTTATCAAATGAACTCTCAACACTAATCAAAGAAGCACCTTGTCATAATAAGCCTATATCTAAAATATCAAGTAAATCTGATATTTTTATCACGAGTTATCGCATTTTGTATGTATGCACGTACATACATACAGAATGGACACATAAGCTCTCAGGCTTTGATAGCCTATGAGCTAAAAATGATCCTGCCTAATGAATTACAAACGCTACTAAATGGTCACTGAAAGTGCAACTACGATGCTGCAACTACGATATGATAATGATTATTTCAATTAAATATTGATCATCCTAATTAGCAAACCAGATGTAGGTCCAATTCGTATTGTAACTTGCAGGGATAAGAAAATAGTAAAAGAACAATAAAATAATAATTTTGTATAGAAAAAATTATCCTGGCACGCAAATTACAAACACTACCAAACGACCATATTACGCTGCAATTATGTTATGATAATGATTATTTTGATTAAATATCGATCAGCGTATGTCTGAGAAATATATTATTTAAAACTGCAGGATAAATATTGAAATACATTAATAAAAAAGAAGATGTTGAAAATGATTTAAAAATAGAAATTGTTGTAGAATTATTTGTATTGCATTAAACACTGACTTCAGCACCATCTTTAATTTTATTGTTCACATCTGAAAAAAATGCATGGATTTTAGGGACACAGATTTAAAGGAGTCTACTGTATTACTTGGAATTCCAAAATACAAAAAAGAAAAACATTAAAAAAATTTCCAAATTTTTAAATTCTTATTGAAATTTTGTAATTTCTGAAAATTTTCAAAAATTTTACGGATTTTAAATCTTTTATTTCAGTTTATTATTTCAATGTGCAACCATGGAAATAAGTTATTTCAGTGGTGGGGAAACACGGACGCCTATTCTTTCTGATATTAGCAAAAAATTTTCTTTTTGTCAAATATTAGTTTAAAACTAATTTATATTACAATTTGTTTTAAAAAATGGTCAGATATTTTGTCCCTCCCCCCTCCTCCAATAAAAATTATGATTATGCCATTTTATTATTTGAAAGCACATATGGTAGGACAGTTCTGTTTATTTTATAGTATCTTCCCTCCCTTCTCAGACATTTCAAAAAAGTTTATCTGCTCACAGTTTCTAATTTTTTCCCAATGAAATTAGCAAAAATAGTTAAAAATTGTCATGGAAAAAGTTTTCCTGCATGGTCAACAAGCAAAATTATTTAAGAAATAAGATTTATTAAAAATCACCTATCAAAATTTTTTTAGCAAATTATACAGCTGTAAAGAGAAAATAATTGAGTTTGTAGATGGAATATTCGTAAACCATTTGATTTTTTTAACATTTCACTGTTATCATTGAATAATGCAGTAATATTTGTTGTTTACATAACTTTCAAGCATTCAAAACAAAAATTTTATTCATATTCTGCATGAGATTGTTTTAATTTTGTTATTTTTATGCTTTTGAAAAATTCCAGAGTTTGGGAGCTGGGGAGACATTCAAAATTTTGGAAGGACCCAAAATCTATAAAATTCAGAAAGCCCTTGGTCCCAAGGATTCCAGATAATAGGTCTTCTACTGTATTAAAAAATATCATATATGATCTTTCAATATCAAAATTGAGCTGTAAACGATTTTAACATAAAAAATAAAGCAAAATCTATGGAGAGAGGCATTTTTTTAAAAAAAAGTACTACTCTGTTATCCCATCGGCCAAAATACTAACACCAAATTATAAGATTAAATGACAATAATGGATGATCGTGAATGTCAATTCAATGACATTAAATATGATACATGTGTTTAAAACATCATTAAGTGATTTTTAATTAGACTTTTTATTTGTATTTCTATTAATATTCTAATAATTATTTCTTTTTTTATTATTTAAAATAAAAATTACGTCAATATGTATAATTCGGCTATTAGTTTGGCGATTTGTATAATTTGGCGAAATCGGACAACAGGATAACAGAGTAGTACCAAAAAAAATTTAACTTCCATCAACTGGGGATATTTTAGGCTACTTTTTCCAGGGTTCACTAACATTTCGTTTATTAAAAAATATTATAGATGATTTTTAAATGTCCAAATTGAGTTGTAAATAATTAACATGAAACAATGAAGCAAACTGTATGATTTTTAGAGAGGCAATTTTTTATTTTTTAGTTTCACATGTTTGACTATTGATATCCCCTTGCAACAGGATCTGCTAATGAATTAACACTGCAAATTCAATAAAAGAATATATTTTTTTAAACATTTAAACACAATAAACCAATTGTAAATATCAAAGACAAGAGAAGTGGTTTTTGACATGTTAATCTCAAAAGCTAGAACAAAAAAAATTTTGCTATAGTGTAAGATTTAAAAATAATGTTATTTAAAACATTTTTTAAGAGACTTGGTTGTATAAAAAGCATTTATAAGTAACTGGGCCTACTTCAGAGAAATCCAGCCTGGCTTTATGAAATCATGTTAGTTTTGTGAAAATAAAAATTTAAAAGAATAATTATTATCACACATGGGTTGCAGGTTACTAAAGATAATATTTTGAAACTTACCTTATTTGTAGCATTTATCCACACATTATTATTTTCACAATAGAAAGTTAGGGAAGTTAAAAGCTACACTCCAAAACAATTCTTTACAAACACATCTAGTGTTGCTAATAAGAAAAAATAAAATTACTTCCGAACTATTCAAATATGTACTACATAGTTGAATACAAAATATTTTTCAAGGGCAAAAACTCCAAACTATCTTGTATTGTTTGTTCACAACAAAGAAAAAGGTTTGGCAGTAGGAGTGTAAAATTTTTCTTTCAAAACCGATCCTTCAAAATTTCCCTTTGATTTTAAAATATTTGTTTCAGAGTATGAAAATAAAATATGTACACAAGCATGAAATTAAAAAATATAATTAAAAAGTTTTTCTTAAATAATAATTCAGAATATAATTTTCATAGTATAAAACATACTTGTAAAAAGAAAAAAAAGGAAATTTTTTGTTTAAATATTATGTAAAATTTAAATTTTAACGTCTTTAAATTTAAAATATTAAAGTATTCGGCTTGATTGCTACTATTAGTTTTACTTGTGTGCTGAATAATTTAAATGGCTCTGCTAGCAAAAATGAAAGTTTCAACATATTAATTTTGTGCATCATACGATCAAATCACAAGTTATCGATTTTCATTGAAAGCCTAACTAAAAAAACATATCTCATTAATAATTTAGTTTAGTAAAGAAGATGGATCAGTAAACTGATTTTATAAATTAGAGATTGTTACAGAGTCCAACCATTACAAATGTACAGACGCCAACGAATGAATGAATCACGACGAATGACTTCATTCATCAATATTGAATCAATCCATTAACAATGAATGAATCATTTCCTATAAACACGAATTTAGACCATAATTCATTCTTATATTGGCGTCTTGTTTCTCGCCCAGTTTGTATTTTCAGGTAATATTTAAAGCATCAGTTTATTAATCTTACTCTTTACTGAAATAAGTCTAAAAAGACCCCCTCCAAACAAACAAATACTGAAATAAGTTAATATTAACATCGTTTCTTTGGTTAATCTATAACTAAATTTATGCAATTTGTAGTATGATAATGTGACTTACACAAAATTTCATGCGTTGCAACTTTCATTTTGCAGATAGTTAGTCATTTAAAGTATTATTAAAATCTTTTATTTACAGCAGATTATTGTATTTATTTGTTTTTTTGTAATTAGTTAAGCAAAAATTATTAGAATTTAAATTTAAAAAATATTTTTATTTATTTATTTATTTATTTATTTTGATTGAGAACAGACAAATACAGTGATAAAGCTAAGTCAACCGCTAAAATTTGGCTTACAAGTGTTACCACCATGAACTAGATGAGGTGATTGTCTGTGTTGCCGCTTCCAGTCTATGACCACCATAATGTTAAATATTTTGAGATTCCCTGAATTTTGCCCTACCATAGTTCAGTGAATTCCTGAAATAAATTATGCTTTGTTATCAATTAAGTATCAGTTATTGACAATTTTAAAGTCTTCCATTTCATATGGTAATTTTAACCTTGCATAATGTAAGTTAACATTTTAATTTTTGTTATTTTTTCGTTTGCAAAATGTAAGTTAAGATTTTAAATCTTGTATTTATTTACTAATTGAATGACTTCAAAAATGACTTAAGTCGCAGTTCAAAATATTTTTATAAATCTGTGACAAAAAAAAAAAAATCTACTTACTAATGCACATTTTTAACAAATGTTTTCTGTGCTTGCTATATTTTTTAACTTAATATGTTGTTTATCAATTAATAGTTTTACTGTATTTAAAACTGAAAAATAAAACAAAAGCAAAAAACTGTACTCATATATTATCCAATCCAAGTAATATACAACTGTTTCAATAATAATTATACAACAACTTTTATTTTTTATATTTTAAATACATTGATATATTGCACTACAATAAGTTTCTAACTGGATACTATGTACTTAGCGTATCTGTACTGAATTATTGTTTCAAAATTATTTTTTTCTTTATCATTTCTTATAATATTAATATTTGTTATTTTTTATATTATTTATTATTTACAGTAGACTCCCTCAAATTCGCAAAACTTGGGACCAGGGGTTATGCGAAATTTAGAATTTTGCAGATTTCTTGTCATTGATTTGTTTTTATTTTTAAAATGTTA
>CAXHSM010001150.1:1167861-1344609 GCA_964019185.1 Maratus speculifer | reverse complement strand
TGTATATATGTTATCATGAAAGATCGAAATATAAAGAATGTCGTTTTCTACTTGTGAATATCAACACTTACACAGTCTCTGGGTGTATGTCCAAGCTATTGCTTAATTTCTGACTTACACCAGCAAATGTTGACAATTATCATGCACTCATGGTGAATGTTGAATGTGTTGCAAATTTGCATTTGCTTCTTTGTATTTCATTCGCGATCATTCATTTTTATTATTTTCCAAGAAAGTTGAAAAATGTTTGTGCATTCACATTGTCTGTGCGTCTGTTCATAAGATAATTATCGTAAATAGATTCAGATCTTCTTACAATAGGTAAACCTTATTTAGAGTCACCTAGGCATGTTTGGTATTGTATAGGAAATTGGATGGATTAACAATTCCTATAAAGGGGCACCCAAAAGAATTCCATTACATTATGGTCTAGGGCAGAAAATTACTTGAAGCGTTTTCTAATGATATGACGCTGTTTCAAATGCATTGATACACTGTCAGAAAAATTCGTCAATATACACCAAATTATCCTTATTTTTTCACAAATAATCACCGTACTCCCAGAAAACGCATTTGATCTGTGAATTCATTCCGAACGTCGAAAAATGAGGAAGAGATTCCGTTTATTTCTAGCACGCATGCATATTGGATCTGTTAGTAATAAATTCAAATTTATTTTTAAAATAAAAAATAAAATATTCTATAGATTAAAAATTCTAATATAGTTTAAAAAGACAAAAATGTTTTCGAATCTAATAATAAATAACAATCACTTTCTTCATTCATTCAAAAATTCTCACAATTTGTTATTCAAAGTTGGATATGTTGAATATTCTAAGTTATTTATATAATAAATATTCGCATTTAAAATATACTTTAAGTGAACACATTTAAAAGATATTTTAATTAAAAAATATAATGCAGAAAAAATTGATATTATTCAAAAATTTTTTATCGAATAACATCGATATTTCCCCCCTAGCAATCCACTTAATATATTTAAATTTCATATTTTTATACTATAACAATACTAAACGTAAAAAAACCCCAGCCACAGTTTCATTAAAGATGAAATCTTTCCGAAATTAACTTCAAAATTAAAAGCTTTTTTAACGAAATAGACCAAACCACACCCATATGAAATGAACGCTTCTACTTCAAAGTATTTTCCTGATGTGCAACCGTGGCGTCGAGCCAGCGCGCTCGTCTTCTAACGCTGGGCTCGTGAGTTCAATCCACACGACATCCACATTTATCTTTTCCAAACTTTTTTCAGTTTACCTCTTTTGGTGAAGAAAAAAATAAAGAATAGTGGGGAGATAATTACTGGCAGCAGTGCTGCCAGTACATTTTCTGTGGAAAGACGGAAGTTTATTTGAAAGTGTACTGAAGTAAATCATTGAATATCATTACATGATGATTACGATAGAATAGGGCAGCGGTTCCCAATCTATGGGTCGCGACCCAGTGGTGGGCTGTGGCAATTATTTTGGTGGGTCGCGGAACAATCAATGCTTGTCATCATAATATATATCTTTTATTTCATTATTTTAAAAAGGTATAACATGTTCAACAGGAAATAATATTTCAAGGGAAAATCATTAATTTCCTTGTAGATCGAACAGAATATCCATAAATATTTAAATCAGCTTTGACGTCCTTGATGAAATTCAACACGTCGCGTAGTGCTTATGAGAGCATGTTTTTTTATTGCTGTTTTTGAACAAACTGCATGTCCCCACATTGGTAAACATTAGTACCAGAAATTTCATTGATTATAAAGTTATGTTTTCATAATAATTAAATCTATTTTTAACTATCTTTGAAGTTTGTGCATTGTTCTAATACTATTCATTTGCACACATTAAGATTACCGATTCTTGTTTTTGTTGATAAGGTATCTTCCATAAGAAAATTTGCGTTTCCGTAGGATAGGATATAACGAGCGTATAGAGATCGTACAAAAATTACTGATATACAACTTCATCTTGAGTGGATCGCGGAATTTTTTTTTTTTTCACTGAAAGATGGGTCGCGAAATTATTTGTCACTGAAGGGTGGGTCGCATATTAAGAAAGTTTGGGAAACGCTGGAATAGGGCATTCATAGCATGAACCGAAATGCCGCGTACCCGTCCCAAACGGCGTTGTCCGAGACCATAATAATAGCCTGAAATATACCTAAAATGAAACCGTTCATGAATTTGAAGTATTTTATATTTTTAAACGAAAATCTACTAAAAAGTCTTAGCGACAAGCATGCTTCTATTTTTCTATTTATCGACTACCAGCAAAAACAATTAATGTAAAAAATCTATACAGTTATATTAAGATTTAAAACAACCCTTAATTTTCATAATAAAATGATGATATACAGACAGAGGGGGGGTAGTGAAATATAGCTTTTTAATCTAAATTTCTGTGATGTTGAAAAGAATGGCAAATAAATTATTTCACGAGCGTTTCATATGTTTGCGACGTAAATGGTTCTCAGAATCCTTGATAACTAATCGAAGTAAATTTGAATAAAGCATTTTCCCTTTTTCAATCGAAAAACTAAAAAACTCTTTAAACAACTGAAATCACATTCCCATAAATTATCGTTCATAGGCGTCTATGAATCCAATTATTTGCGTGGCCCTATATATCATTTTATCGATATTCTGCAAGCATTTCTTAGTAAACTGATTGCAGTTCAGCGTAAAAATGCATAAACTACTTAAGAACCCCTTTAAGTAATTTATGCTCATATTAAGTAATGTTGGTGAACTGTTCTGGGTAACCCTGTATACCAACTATAGCATTTATACACATCATTAAATGTGCATAGATTTAGTGAAATTTAAACGCGCATTTCATAATTAAAATGCATTTCATACATCCATCAGCCATCATCGGACACATATACGGTACTTCGGAAAGAATATACTATTTGAAATCTTTTGTATGGCCCTGTAAATGATATGTACTTTATATTATGCAAGACAGTGTCGTATAATTCGTATAATTTATATTAAGCCTCGGTGACATATATCAATTTTATTATACATGAAACAGTTTACTATATTGAAGATGGAATCCTTTTGTGTGGCCCTGTAAATGAATAATAGCTTTATTTACACCGCATATTTTATAGAATGCATATTTTAGTAAACCTCGTAAATGCATATAAATTTTTATAATTTTGATAAGGCATAACATCCTTAAAAATTCTTTGAAACGATTTTTCACCGTAGGCCGTAATGTAATGGAAAATTTTGACTCTCCCTGTAAATAAACTAATCGTAGTAGAAACTTCATTTACAATAGGGTTCGTGCTATGGTAAATGTCAATAACGTCCAAAAATTTCATGGCAATCCGAGTGTATTTACGGGAGTTAGAGCGCGGACAGACGGAAAGGCAAACCGAATGCATAAGCACTTTTCAACTTTGTTGGAAAGTGCTAAAAACTGGAAGTCCTGAACTATATGTAACACGATCCACTACTTCACAGTTTTCAATCCTCTCAGTGGGGGGGGGGGATTCCCTGTGGTTTTGTTGAAAATCTCCTAGCCGCACTTCCAGGAAATCTGTTTCGCATGGTAAAGGAAGAAAAAAGCATGAGCAAGTTCAGATTTTGAACAGCATACATTTCTTGTACTTGTTCCTTCGGAAGTCAGGCCCCTGGGCAATTTCTTTTCCCCCTCTCACCGGACCTGGTTGTGTCGTGTTTGTATATGTAATCAGAAATAGAATAAGTTATGCATGAATAAATGTATGCAAGTCATTTCGCTGTCTATACAGGGTGTCCACCCTCAACGGCGGCCAATGGCTAATTTCTAAACCGTTAGCCATAGACATATAGTTCCAAATGCGAAAATGCTTTAAAAAAGGCAAAGAATTCTTTTTCAAGCAATTTAGAGCAAAAAAACTTTATTAAAAAATTATGAAAATTAAATTTTTATACGATCCCCGGTCCTATAAGTGATATTTAGTCATTTTTTACCACTACTCTAACAAGTAATACAAAAAGTCCCATTCCTCTGCGATTAAAAAAAAAAAAAAAAAAAAAAAAAGAAAAAACGAATAATAGCTGTTTAAAGTTGAAGCATATTTTTTGCTGCAAATTAGGGGTCAGTCACAAATTTACTGGAAATAAAAAGAAGCGCAAGATATAAAATTTAATATTAAACATTGAGAATAAAATAATTTTTAAATATTATTTTTAAATTTATGTTGATGATTACATATTGAAGCAAAATTTTTACTAAAAGTATAAGTTAAAAAATAAGAGAAAGTTTATTCAAATAAATTATGGAAAGCAACAGTTACAATTGTTACAAAATGGCACACATTTAAAATTCTATTAGATTACTTGACCTAATAGAATTTGAAGTAGTACTATAAAATAAATAAATGGTACGCACCGGAAAATGTATTAATATTACAACGTCATTGGATATAAATAAGTGTGCAAATTAAACCTCGATCATATATTTGGAAGTGAGTTAAATTTTGAATAGAAATTTTGAACTAGGGAATCTTACATATAAATGTTTTAAGCAAAAAATAAGCTTATCAAAATAACACACCTTTTTAAAATAAAATTTCGATTTCCCAAAATTTTATTTTCTCGATAAAGAAAATTTTAAAACTCACGTCTTCAAATATTTTAACCAATCTAGAAGTTAATTCATAAAAATTAACTCTACCGTAAAACTTATACGGTGGTAGTACCTTCAGTTAAATTGCTTTACAAATAATTCTTTATCTTGTTTAAAACATTTTTGTATTTTGAACTAAACGTCTGTGACACATGGTTTAGGAATTAGCTATTGGACAGTGTTGGAAATGGACTTTAATATGAAACTTAAAGTTTCATAACTCGGTCAATTTTAATGTTAGATGAATGGGACCTTTATTGTACTGCTTGATAGGATGATGGCAAACTTTTACTAAATATCACTAATAGGACCGGGGGACCGTATAAAAAGTTGATTTTCGTAATTTTCCAATTTTTTTTTTAAATCTAAATCGCTTGAAAAACAACTTTTTATCTTTTTTAAAGCATTTTTTCAATTGAAACTATATGTCTATGACTAACGGTTTAGAAATTAGCCATTGGCCACCGTTCAGAGTGGACACCCTGTATATCCAATGGAGTCTTCAACGCTATGGTACCATATTATCTGACGTAAATGACAATGCATATTCTACACGAATTTAGGGTACTACTTGATTGTCCCATCGACCAAAAAGCTACCGCCAAATCAGTGGTGTAGTCGTAGAAAAAACAGAGGGTATACGCTCTAAACAGAAGGTATACGCTCAAGGCTGAGGATGTACCCTTGAATGTATATATTATAGCGTCCTTGAGAAACAGAGGGTATACGGTGTTACTTAAACAAATCCAGAAGGTATACGTTGTACACCCTCCACTACATCCTTGCACCCCCCCCCCCATATTAGCCGGCAAAATGAAAAAAATCGAGATAAACCGGCATGCCATAAAATATGAGGTTTCGTTACTGGTAGGTGGGCTGCTGATTTATTTTGGTTTTTTGAACAAAATTTTTTATTTAAAGGGGAAAAACATCAATACTTACTGTTCTCTATGTCTCTATATATATTCATTTTTATTTAAGTGAATATTAGATTATTTTTTCTCATTATTAAGCAAAATTTTCATGTATGACGTTTCTACTTATTTAATTAAATTATCATGTAAAATATTTTTTTTAAAATAGAGTAAGCACATATTTCTCTCTTTACGTATTTAAATAATTACTAGCGGCCTTCACCCGCTACGCTGGTAGGTTTATCTAAAGAAAACATGGAGAACACAAAATTCCAATTCTGTTATAATCGAAAGAGTGTAACATCATTAAAATGTACTTGAAACTATTTTTTCCTATTGACCATAATGTATCGGAATCCTTTTGATTGTCCCTGTAATTGAACTATGCATCCGATTTTCATAAAATTTGAATTGACTCGGCAAAATTATATAATAGTTATATATTGTATGTTTCAAACGATTCGGTTGGTTAGTTTTTGAATTTTTATATGCGGATAGACGGACGGACGGACAGACAGACAAATGGGCAACTCGGGATCCCGGGATTTTCCTCCTTTAATTCAAAACAAACGCGACCGAGATCGGAGGAGATAGCGACACATGCATACATACATACGGTCGGATTTTAATAGTGTAAATATTTTTTTTAAATAGAGTAAGCACATATTTCTCTCTTTACATATATAAATAATTATTATATGTTTCCTTGTTTATGAGATAATCTGTTTCTACATTATAAATATCGGATGAGTGCTGGAGAGAAAGCCTTGTGTTGTATGAGACACATGAAATACATTTTTATTCTCTTGAATACATAAAAAAGGTAAAATAAATAATTATAAAATTAGAGACAAACTCTATATCGCATCCCTCTCTATCCCCAACAGAAATTGCTGCAACTGAATACAACTAATGAATCTAGCTCCTCTCTGTTTCTGAAAATCCTTGCTTTTTTCCAAAGCCGTCCTTAGGGGTGTGCGACAGGTGCGGCCGCACAGGGTCTTGCGCCTAGAGAGGCTTAGCTCTTAGACAGAATATTTTTTCTTTAATAAAAAGAAGAAAGTATAATAGAAAATATTTAGTATAAACTTATGATTTTAGTTAAGAAAAGATAATGTTCTTGACATAAAATATAGCCTATGTTGTGAGAGGGACTTTTATCATCAGATTGCCACCATAACTTTCGAAATTGGTTGAGTAGTTCAGAAATTACACACACAAACAAACGCTAATCCTTTATAATAGTTAGAGGATAAAACCCTGGCTCCCGGGACACAGTATATAGGTGAAAACTTTTCTTTTTTTTTTATTGATAGTATACATTAGATTATGTTAAAAATTTGAAAGGAAAGGGCCTCGCTTTAAACTGTTCTCCATATGGACGACTCTGCTTTTTCCGGTATGCCAGGAAAGATCAGAGACTAATATACAAAAATCTAGTCTCCCTCGAATTTTGCAGCATATTGCGGGGCTGTACATATACAGTATAAGATTAAACGCCGATAACACTGGTCAACAGCTGTTTTGGTGCCGGGGTATTTTTAGCTGATTTTATATTAATTTGATGTCCTGAATTGAAATATGGCATTAGTTTTTCTCTATCAGCTCAGTTTTTTAAGATAAACAACTTTTTATGTAATATATGTTTCATTATTTTAAGGTAAATCCATGTACTAAAAAATTTATGTAAAAATAAAATAAATACAGGATTTTTATTTTTTATAATACACAAATGTTAGTTTTTATTATTATGATATACACATATTCAAATAATATTTTTTTTATTATATTATACAAATAGTTTTACCCACAAAAATAGAGAAAAACGTCACTGATGAAACTGATACTCATTGAATGCTTCGGAAGCTTCTTTTCCGTGACATTCTGGAATCTATTTCAGAACAGTGTCTTTTTAAACTCAAACTGTAATCTGAAACCCTCTGCATATCTCATCTTTTTTGGTAGCGGTCCTCCATAATCTTAATATTGTGGTGAAATCTTTCGGGCTGTTTATCACTTGTGCCTTCTTTATTTTCAAGAAAATGCTCTAAGTCGCAATGTAAATAGTGCACTTTAATGCTTCTAGTACACCCAAGAGATTTAAAACTATTATGCTTTTGATTTACCAGTTCTACATAGATTTCTCCTTTGCATTTGCCCGGAATGTTTTTGTGAACTGCCACAAAATAAGTCCAGGCTTTTTATTCAGCCCCATTCGTTAAATTTACGAAAGCAGGATCCTTAACCAGTTGTCCGTTAAATATTCCTGCTTTAATATCTTCATAACTCAATTCGAGTGTTTTATACCTTATATATGCAAATCACGACCCGTCCTTATGGAGAATTTACACAAACTGCTTTATAGGACAGAGCTTGATATGCAGTGCAGAAAGTATGATTTTCTTTCGCGCAACTAAAGTTCATTTCTCCACCATCCATGTTTTCTTTCTTAGGCCTCTCTTTTCTAATCTAGTGGTGTGTTTTATCCCTGCTATCCCAAAAATATAAAAACAATAGTATTTTGTGTAACTTCTTTGCTGTCCAAGGACAATCATCTGGAAAATATTTAGGAAGAACCAATTTTTCTAACAGTCCTCTAAATTCATGACAAAGTACAAGATTGTTTTTTTAAGAGAAGAAGGGTAGTAGACAATTTTGTCTTGTGTGATAAAATGTAAGCTTGGCTCTTTGTTCTAATAAATTTTTGTCTTTTAATCTTGAAACCAACCAGTAATTCAGAAGCTTCTTTTAAAACTTTGAAATCTCTTTTGAAATCATTTAAATCAACCTGGTTGAAAAATTTAGGCATTGATGACGTCTCATAATCACTGTTACCTTCACAGCTATGTAAAAGATGATTAGAAGGACAATATTCATCCTCACTAAGCTCTGGTAGCTGATGAAACGTTGGGATCGGTAGTTCCTCTGAGTGAGGAGGTGGGGGTCTTGAAGACACTAAATCAGGATAAGTTTTCTTATTACAATTGTTTCGATTAATTCAAATAGTATTCCAGTGCTAGGTAGAAAAAATAGTCATAGAAATGGTTTTGGAGTTCTCTCCAAAACCATTGGTAAACCGAATTTGAGACTTATTCTCTTTTGTCAGCTCACTGTCATAAATCCTCTGTACAAGTTTTACAGACCTGTTGCGGTGCGCAGATTTTATCCTGATCACCAAGTCTAACCCCAAAGTATCCAAGATAAGCTCTCTTTACAAAGTCAGTAACATATTTTCTATGTTCTTTCAACTTTTATTCTTCGCATATGTAGCAAAACTTATCTGGATGATTTATACAACTTTTTCTACTTGAACTCATTTAAATTCCATTCTACAACGCAAACACAACAATCTACAACACTACGAGTTTTACGTTAAATTGATACGAATTCTACCTTAAACACAAATATCATGGAAGTTCAAAAACTTTAGAAAGTCAAAGAAAGCCAGCTTTGTTTTCATGGAGCGAACTCTGAAACTAACCTTATCTCTTGGAGGCTTTTACATTTGGCTTTATGGATGAGTTGCGCGAATCATAAGGATGCGCAGATCTTCAGTTTTGCTTCACATTTCTTTTTTTCAAGATCTTGTGGTATTTCAACGTCCTTCTAATCGCCTTGAGCGTCGTTATAGGGCTATGTATCATAAGGTCAGTTCAAGTGTTCAAGGTCACTTAAGTTCTAAAAAATCTTTAGTTCTCTTTGCATATCTAAAAAAGTAGAGCTGATGGAGAAAAACTGATTGCATATTTGGAATCAGCGTCCCAAAAATATCCAAAATCAGTTGTAAAATCTCAGGCACCAAACAAAAAAAATTTTTTTGTAGGCCTGTGTAATAAACGATCATAAATATCAAATTCACTGACAAGTTAAAACACGTTGTCTGTTACATCATCGAGTGATTTTTAATTTGTCAATTGATAGTCATTTTAAAAGTCAAATTTGACTTGGGTTTATTAATTTGTTTCCTATTTCATTATTTAAAAAAAAAAATCATTTCAATTTGTATAATTTGGCAAAATGAGTCCACAGGATATTCAAGTAGTATCGAATTTTGTCGTAGAAAGAGCTGACAAATAAAAATTTTCCTGTCTTGTGCTTTTTTGTTTTCATTTTTAAGCGTTATTCATAAATAGATTACTTAAAATAATTCCTTTATTACAACAAGATAATACACTTCAATAGCTATATATATTGCTTTAAAAATACTTTATGAAAGTCGTCGCTTATTTTACTTAGGCCAAAACTATTTTTACTTTATTTTTAGACCAACAAAGCGCTGTAACTCAACAAAAACTTTTGACTATTGATCAGTGTTCTCGCAGGCATTTGACAAACGTAAGTAATTTGGCTAATTAAAAATAAAAAACATTCGCCAAATGAAAAAAATATTAGCTAATTAAATTCGCCGTATAGCACACACACACACAAAAGGAGAAATTATCTGTAATCCTTTGAAGTACTCCCTTTTTCTCAATTTGTACTTACGTAAATAACCTAAATTTTTATAACTGTGACAACAATTGTTATTAATTTAATTTCAACTATCTGCTACAAATATATTAAAAATTTGTATATATATGCACATGTATGAAAAACGAAAAAGATAAGAAAGAAAAAGCAAAAATTGAGCTCTATCAATTTGGCGAATCTAATCGCTTGTTTAATGAAGGCCAAATGAAGAATGTAGTCGCAATTCGGTGCATTGGCGAGAGACAGCGAGAACACTGCTATTGATAGACATCAAGATAAAATTCAACAATATAAACAAATAGTATTAGAACAAACAACCATTGATGCTGTGTTTAAAAAATAACATTTTTTATTATCTTTTAAATAGTTTTTTATTTTATACATTAAAGTGTGACATTTATTTATTTGAAGGCTTTAGCAATCTAAATTTGTTCTATGTAAGAATTTTTTAAAATACAAACAAAGATTAAACAGACATGACGTATAATCTGCGAAAAAGCCTCTCATCTGCACAACTCTTGGAACAAATTCTTATGGATTAGAGCAGTGTCTTTGCTGACATTTGAGCAATGTTAGTAATTTGGATAATTTAAAAATAATATCGCCAAATGAATAAAGTATTAGCAAAATAGATTCACCGTGTAGCACAAAAATATTATTTTTAATCATAAAATAGTTTTTAAATAATACAATATTTTATAAATTTTATATAGTTTTTATAACTGTGACAACGATTGTTATTAATCTAATTTCAACTATCCGCTACAAATATATTAAAAATACGTATATATGCATATGTATGAAAAAGAAAAAAAAGAAAAAAGTTGAGCACAAGCAACTTGGCGAATCTAATAGTTTGTTTACTCGCCAAATGAAGAATTTAGTCGCAATTTGGCACAATGGCGAGCGACAGCGAGAACCCTAGATTAGAGGACTTCTGCCGTATAACTAATTTTAGAAATCATCAGAAATTGATGCAACAGTTGTTGCCCTCTCATGCAAATATGCATGAATGCAAAATTTGTTACGACTATATATATCAAATTCAGTGATACAAAAATAATACGACTTCATATTAAATACGATGCAATCCCCATGGCAGCTTAGAATCATGACCCATCATTGGATATCATTGAATTAAAGATGTACGAAAGGATTAAATAGAACGAAGAAAATTTTTATGAATATATTTTTAAAATTTGACACGATTCTCTTAAAATTTGAAATGAATAAACAAAATTCTGCTATGATTATATATGTTAAGTTTCAAACCTTTCAGCTGGATAATTCATGCGCATTCTATGTGTGGAGAGACGGACAGACCAGATGATGATTATGTGTGTTGTGCACTTATAGAATAACGAAATTTCATCATAGAACATCACGTAATGGAATAGTTTTTGAGTGCATATTTAATACCATAAAGGCCTACATGTGTTATTTTTTATACCGAACATGCAATAGTTAACCTCAATAACATATTTCAGCAGTGTTCCAACACAACTGTGATAAAAAATTCTCGAACATTTCCCTGACATTTCTCTATAAATATTAGGCTAAATATTTTTGCAAAACCTTCCATAATGGACACTTTTAATCTAGACAAATGCTAATAAAAGTATGTGCTGCTTTTTAACATGTCTATCGTTATATGTAAGCGACAATTTTATATAAAATTTTAGATTGGATGAGTAATTAATTCAAAATTTCTTCATTTTTGGCAATTAAGATAGTACATCAAAAATTCCCTGATCGCTTTAAATATTTAAAAAGTTCCCAGCCTAAATTTTTAATTTCCCTAATTTTTCTCTGTTTATCAGGTTTTTCCTGACCCGCAGATATCCTGATTAGTTAAAGAACAATTCAACTTTATTTATATAAAGTTCGGCCAGCCTGACCAATCAAAACCATAAGTATTTTCATGTATGTTGGAAAGTGTCAAAGTGTAGGTTGACATTTGACAATTTATGTCAATAGGTTGAAACATACTCGAATATTTTTATACATACCTGTATTTTACCTGCTATATATACATGCCCCTATTTAAGTAACATTTAATTATGACTGAAACACAAATTATAGAGGTAAATTTTTAATTCTTAGTGAAATAAAAAAAGCAAAAGTAACTATAATAAATCTTTACCATAAAAGTTTATCGTAACGTGGTGAATAAGTGATGAGTTATTCGCTTATTATCAAAAACACAATACGCCATGGAAGACTTTTTGAAGATTTAGGAAAAAAAGTGAACATTTTTATTTCAATACTATATGCTAAAACACAAGAGATGCTATAATAGAAAATCCGGTATGCATCGACAGATACAGGGTTCATAAAAAGGGGTTTGAGAATAAAAAGATACCAAGATTTTCAGCATGTGTCTATTTGGTATGAGATAAATGATGTCTTTTTAGATTACTCCTATGAGAAAATCCTTTGGAGCATACTTCACAAGCAAATGGTTTTTCACCAGTATGCGTCAAAAGATGTCTTAAATGCCATTCCTGAGACAATCCTTTGGAACATATTTCACAAACAAAGGGTTTTCCTCCTGTATGCGTCAAATGATAGATTTTTATATCTTTCTTCCGAGAAAATATTCTGGAGCATACTTCACAAACAAAGTGTTATTCACCTTTATGAGTCAAAAGATGCTTTCTTAGATTACTATTAACAGAAAATTTCTTGGAACAGACGTCACAAATGAAAAGTTTCTCCACACTGTGAGTGAAGAGATGGGTTCTTAGACTACTATTCGTAGAAAATCCTTTGGAACATGCTTCGCAAATGAAAGGTTTTTCACTTGTATGATTCAAGAGATGTCTTCTTAGATTATTATTATCAGAAAATCCCTTGGAGCATACTTCACAAATGAAAGGTTTTTCACCAGTATGTGTCAAGAGATGCTTTCTTAGATGACTATTCGTAGAAAATCCTTTGGAACATGCTTCGCAAATGAAAGGTTTTTCACCTGTATGATTCAAGAGATGTCTTCTTAGATTACTATTATCAGAAAATTCTTTGGAGCATACTTCACAAATGAAAGGTTTTTCACCAGTATGTGTCAAGCGATGCTTTCTTAGATGACTATTCGTAGAAAATCCTTTGGAACACATTTCACAAACAAAAGTTTTTTCTACTGTATGCGTCAAGAGATGGGTTCTTAGAGTACTCCTATCAGAAAATGCTTTGGAACATACTTCACAAGCAAAGGGCTTTTCTCCTGTATGCGTCAAAAGATGGATTTTTAGAGTCTTCTTCTGGGGAAATCTTTTGGAACATATTTCACAAACAAAGGGTTTTTCACCTGTATGCGTCAAAAGATGGATTTTTAGATTCTTCTTCTGGGGAAATCTTTTGGAACATACTTCACAAACAAAGGGTTTCTCACTTTTATGAGTGAAGAGATGGTATCTTAGAGTACTCCTATCAGAAAATCCTTTGGAACATACTTCACAAATGAAAGGTTTCTCGCCAGTGTGAGTCAAGAGATGGGTTCTTAGATTACTTTTATCGGAAAATCCTTTGCAACATGCTTCACAAATGAAAGGTTTTTCACCGGTATGCATCAAAAGATGCTTTCTTAAAGCACTGTTATCACGAAATTCCTTCGAACACATTTCACATACAAATGGATTATCTCCCGCATGAATGTTTTTTAGATGTTTTTTTAGACTACTATTCTTAGAAAATGTTTTTGAACATACTTCACAAATAAAAACTTTTTCTCCTGTATCAGTGGAGGAATGTTTTTCTTTATTCCTTTTTAGAGGAACAAAGTGCTGTTCGCTAGAGCAAGAATTTTCTTCTACAATTGATGACATTATTGCGAGTTGAAAAGTTTTCTTTCGGATGATAACGGAAACACTTCTTCAAAGAATCAGTATTTAACGGATTGTTGCCCTTTTCATCCTAGGAAATGACTTATTGGACTTCAGCGAGAAAGTTTTATATACCTTTGAATCTGAAAATAGAGAAAAAAGAAATAAACAAGACATTTTTATATAAATTGTACTAAATTTTACCCTTGAATTAAGTAGCCAATTTTACAAGCTTCATTTCCTTAAACAGCCTAAAATTCATTCATTAAAATTTCCCATTGTGTAGTTTTAGACATCTGACTTGACTTGAGTTTAGATACACATGTTTGTCTATAAGTTAAAATGAAGATTCTGTTCCACCTACATCTTTCTCCAAAGCTTATGAAATAGGGGAATGTATATACTCAACATTATCGGTTTGTTTGTCTGTCTGTCCTTAACCATCTACTTCTTTATCCAAAGTTTATGAAGTAGGGGGCTGTACATACACAATGTTTTCACTTTAAGGGGGGGGGAGAAGGGGCTGGCACTTAACATTGTCATATATCTCCAGGGGGAGGTTGGGATTCTTCTTTTGATATCGGTATCATTTTTGATCTAATTAATTTTGTGATGTGACACGCGAAAACTCTTAAAAATGGAGGATCTGAGAATGGAATTTTCAAAAGTGTTTTTGAAGTAACAATTACTGAACCATTGAACAAATTCTTGCAAAATTCAGAAATTTTTGAACATTGTAAATGCCTGCATTTATTACCGTTTGGAAATGCTAGAAAACATTGCCATCCAGCAAAATGAAACATACAGTTAAAAAATGTTTGTATAAATTTTATGGAACTACAAAAATAGTCGATCCCTGTTACTTCAATGTATTGTATTTCATAACATTGTTTCTATAAAAGTAAGAAATAGATACGAGGGAAGAAAATTTAATATAAAATAGAAATTACATCAACGACATTTGGAAAGTTCAAATATATAACTAACCAGTAAAAAAGTTTTAAGCATATCACTGTATTCTGCAGCTTTTGAAGATTACTTAAAAAAAGACTCACAAGTGGCAAAAAAGAATAATGTATTTCCCAACTTTAAGTATATATACTTTTCACAGCAGTTTCTATCCATTTTGTCCAATCAGAATATCATGTTATGTATCAGTTTCACTGTACTCTTCATTTGTACAATGCATGAAATTTATGTCAGGAATATCTTTATTTGCAAAATCATAAAGCTGTCAGTGAGTGAAAAACGTAAAATATATAACTGATTGAAGTTAAAATAAAATTAATTGAAAGTTAAAATATGCAACTAGCCAGTAAAAAAGTTTTAAGCATATCACTATATTCTGCAGTTTTTGAAGATTACTTAAAAAATGACTCACAAGTGGCAAAAAAGAATAATGCATTTCCCCAATTTTAAGTATATACACTTTTGACAGTAGGTTCTATCCATTTTGTCCAATCAGAATATCGTGTTATGTATCATTTTCACTGTACTCTTCATTTGTACAATACATGAAATTTATGCCAGGAATATCTTTATTTGCAAAATCATAAAGCTGTCAGTGAGTGATTATGTGGTTCATATAGGTAGGGTGGTCCTTAAAAAATGAACTTTTGAAATTTGTATGGGACACTCCTTTATTTTGTTCTATATATAAAAAAAATACTTCCACAAAAATTTCAGAATTTTAAAACAAATTTTAAGGGTCTCTACCAAGGTTTGAATATCCGAAAAATTAAAAAATTCGACATATTCTTAGTCTAATTTTTAAGTTATTAATACATATCCATAGTCATCACGAAATTGAGTCATAGTATGACATTAGGCTATAAACACTGTCTAATACTTCAATTTTTTTTTCAAAATTTATGATGAGTTTTTAATATTTAAAGAGATTTTTAAATGTATTCAAGTTTTTTTGTGTTTTTCAATGGACCGGAGTAGTGACGACGGGTCAGCTACTTTAACATAAAATAGTTCTTAAATCAATTTAAAAATCAATAAAAATAAGAAAAGATTAATAATTCAGTTTTAATTTTAATAAATTATTATGTAATAAAAATTGTTTCATAAGTACTAAATGAATATTTATTAAAATTATTGACTTTTGTGTGTGCGACATTTTTTTTCGACATAGTTATCTTGTATATTAGTATTCTGTAATCCACTACTCTTAGTGTAACCCTTGGATGCTACGGCAACCGCTGTAATTCGGTTAACGAGTAGACAAAAAAGTAATGTTTTTGTATAATTCTATGCGAAATGTAGATAATATTCTTTTGTATCGTTTCCTTCCTCTTTCTCAGTGTGTTGCTAGCTAGTGAATTGAGTAGACGCAGAGTGTTACTCTGCAACTTGAACGATTTTTTATCTGGAGAAATATGAAAAATTTTAAATATTTGAATTAAATCCATTCAGTTTTCTTTTTTGTCCCTAAATAAGTGTAGTCTAAATAAGGCGATTTTTAATCTAGAATAGTACCTATTCTATGAATACATTTTTTTATTGTATGTTTGATAATCTTGATTTTATATAAAAATATTTTCATTAGATAAATGAAACAGAATGGCAGCTAACACTAAAGTATATATCGTAACCAAAAAAAATCTACTGATATCGGGATTGTTTGTCAAATTTCATCATCTTTAAGTTAAACAAAACTGCCAAGTAAAAGAGACGTGCTAAGTCTTTTTTTCTATTACAAAAAGGAAGTTATGTTAAATATTAGGAATTCAGCGTACTTTGCTGCAAGTGACGTTATTATAGTTTGGGAAAAGCTAACATTCCTACTAGATTGAAAAAAATGTAGTTATAAAATTGAAAGATTATTTAAAGAATGGCAAAAGCTTAAAAAGAACAAAGAAACCAAATCAAAACGCTCAGAAGGTTTGAGAAAAAAAGAAGAGGATTGGAAGATCTTTTTGATATTGCACACACGAATGTTCTTAATTTGATAAAAATCGAAAAGGATAAGGAATTTAATTGATCATGACATATTTCAGACTTCAGTAACTGATAATTTTATCAATAAAAACAACAGAAAATGGATCAGAAATCATAGAATTCGCACAAAATCAATTTAATGATTTTCAACCAAGGGACGATTACAAAGAACTGTAAGAGTTTGCCATTATTTTTTTAGGAGGAGAACTCGAAAGAGGTGTTCACTTTAGAGACTTTGATGGCTTGCACCGAGCACTATGGATGGCAAACGCCATATACTCGTTCAACATTTATTTATTTAGAGATAATTTCAAACTCTCTAAACACAAATAATCTTGAGTTTGTCATATTTGCTCGTTTGAGGTAAAAATCTACATCCGCAGTTAGTATTAGGCACCATCTGCTTGTTCAGTGCCTAGAAATGATTTGTTGCTCCTTAAAACTAGTCGTTGGAGGCCACCGTAATACTTACCCATCATGGATAAACATAACATAATATATGAAAACATAACATCTGTAAACAATTTATAAAATGCATTACAATTCCAAAACAAAATATAAACGTATTTTTAACTATTTTTAACACATCATCATGCTCTATTAATGAATTTCTGATGAACCAATTTAGATAAATTGTATGAAATGCCAAACTATTCAAGTAGCACTAAATTGCATAAAAGAAAACATCCTTATAACTCTAAAAATAATTATCACATTCACTAACGGTTTCTTGCATCGAATTAAGTGTCTCATTTGCAATTAAAAGATACCTTTGAATTGAAATTTGAATGAAATACAGGGTCGTGAAAAATCAACGAATGTGGAAAACAGGATTAGAAATATCTCGACAACTAATAATCCGATCGACATCGTTTTTTATGCAAAATTTGTCTTAATTTATTGCCTTTTACGTCCACTCCTTAAAATTAAAAAATTCGAAAATTTTTATATACCTTTCATCAGGACGAATGCTTCGAGAGTCCGAAAATAAAATAGTTCCGTATAATCGAGGTAACTGATATTAAATAGGCTTCGTCCCATTCTTACATACTAAGCACATACAAAATTTCAAGTCTCTATCTCAATTTGTTCGGGAGATAGAGCGGTTACAGACAGACAGACACTCAGACAGACGGACGGCAAAAAAAAATTCTAAAAATATGTTTTTCGGAATCTTCAGTGTCCAAAACGTGTAAATCCGTCAAAAATTTTTTTTACTATAAAAAGAATGAATAGTCGGCTGAGTTCAATGATAGGACTGTACTCATCTTGTATGACTAAAGCATAATTTTCTGAAAAATCAAGAAAATAAAAACTGAAAAATCTTAATAAAATGCCACTATTTTTTTTAACTTAATTTTTTAATGATGTTTTAAGATTTTATAGTTTTACTGTTTCACATCAGTTTCAACTTACATTATTTCGAGTGAATATCTAAGAGTAGAAATATAGAACTCCTTATTTCCAAGTATAAGGAACCAGATACAAAAGGCTCCCTCAAATCCACAATCATAAAATCCACAACTCTCTAAAATCTGCACATAATTTACAGATGTAAACAATGAAGATTTCAGTTCAGCTATACAGGCTAAATTTGACTTTTTAGCTTTATATCAATTCCATATGTATATTAATTTGTATACTTTTTAAAATATTACTAAGTTTATGTTTTTTCATGAAGGAAGAATAAATTTATTTCTAAAAAATTTCAAGATATTCCTGATGATACCACTAATAATCACAATCTTTTTACCAAATATATTTATATATAAAGCTTTTTTGTTTATTAAATCTGGCTAAATCTAAAATAAAACTTCCTTATTTTAATATTTTGATGTGAATTACTAATGTATTTTAATGAGGCAAGTTGTACTGAATAATTTAGGAAAAATACATTTCATCTTCATAATGACTATTTAATCATACATTTGATAATTAACTTCACCTTCACTTTTTAATATTTTAATCATATTAAAAATCAGCTAAATTTTTATCACTTTAATATTATAGTATACTATTGTAAGCTTTCATTATAGTTTCGATTGCATCATTAATTACATTCAAATGACTGCTTAAAAAATGTAAACAAAGCAATGATCAGAAATCTGCAAAACCTTTTTTACCAAGCTGTGCGGATTTGAGGCAGTCTACTGTACTTGAAAAGTTTCAATTAACATTTTTCATTAAAAAATAATGGCTCAAAATCTCATCATTTTTCCACCTTGAAATTTTGCACATTTGTAGTCAAAAAGTCAAAGATTGATAATTTTATTTTTGAAAAAAATTATAAATTGCATTTATAGAAAATTTGAATTCAAAAATTTTGAAAGTTTGTTGAAAAAAATTATTTTACTCAAAATAGTTGGTGTTGCATAATACATATTATAGCCCATTAAAATGAGCTTTCAAATAGGATATAACTCAACTCTCTGGCCCAATTTGTTAAAGAATTGTAGAGGATTTTGTGATTGAGAATTTCATTAAATTTGGCCATATTTAAAATTCTGTTAATTAAAAAATTAGATTTTTCAATAATTCCATGGATACAAGGTAGAAATAAAAAATTATTATCTGAGTTAAACAAAGGCTAATACACAGTGCAGTATTACTTTCTGGACATAAGCAGCTACGAAACGATATTAACAGTCAAGCAATATTCTTTTGTCAAGCAAATCCAAAAAAAAAATGTTGGATTTTGATTCTGTTTGTACCAGAAGGTACCTATGAAGGTAACCTACAGAATGCACCTACTATGAAAAAAAAGTTCCAAATAGTTTAAAAATTATATTTAAAAAACTAATAAAAAAGCACAATTTATTTGCTTATATCACAGAAATTTAGTATGCATGTATCACATATTATTTTAATATGTGAATTAAATATCGATTTAACATCATTAGCAAGAGATATATACTTTGGAAGAATAAAACTTTCATCTTACTAAAAGAACTTATTTAATACGGACACATTATTTACAGCAGACGATCACAGATACACACAATCGGCATAGAACACAACTGCCGCTTACATAAAACATTCTATTTACATTTTTACTTAAGTTGCGGTTACAGTTAAATACACCACATCTCCTCCCTTCCTAAACTTCTTCTACAAGTCCAATCGCTGAGGAGGTCTCCGGATTCTAGTAGATCGGCGAACTGGTTGTGGTGTTGGAGTTGAACCGTGGACACTGAGTGGAGCATGCTCTTGTGTAGTAACTGAGACTGGCGTTGCATCAGTCGTCTCCGCCTCCACACTAGTGGGTGATTGTGCTAACTCAGCACTAGTTGTCGGAACATCAGCATTTTGAACAGGAATGGCAGGTTTTGAAAACGATCGACGGAGCTCGCTTTCTTTTTCCTCTATGTCTCCTCCATCTCGTATTTGATCGACATGTCTACGCCACAATTGGCCATTTACATCGACAGTGTAATGTAGCTGTCCATCTTTTCTAACGACTTTTCCAAACCTCCATCTCTTGTCGCCTTGCCGGTAATTTCGTACAGCAACATTGTCGCCAATTTCGAATCCCCTATCAGAGAATTCATAAGTCCCTTTACGAACTTTTTCTTCCACTCTGCTTTTAAGATCAGGACGCAGCAGATCGATTCTCGTCCGAATCTCTCTCTTCAACATAAGCATGGCTGGACTATGAAGTGTCGTGAGGTTTGGAGCTTTTCTGTATTGCATAAGGAACGCACTTAATTTTTGTTGTATTGTGCCACTATAATTTTGCATTGCTCTTAGAGATTGTTTGACTGTAAAGACGTATCTTTCGGCCTGCCCATTGCTAGATGGTTTAAATGGCGCAGTGGTCTTGTGTTTGATACCGTTATTAAGCATAAACATCTCAAATTCAAATGATGTAAATTGTGGACCGTTGTCACTTACCAGCATGAGTGGCAATCCAAATCGAGCGAAACAATCTCTTAAGCATTCGATGGTTTTGGTTGCTGTGGTGGATTTCATTGGATAAGCTTCCTACCACTTGGAATGAGCATCTACTATGATCAGGAACATATATTCGAAGATAGGCCCAGCAAAATCTATGTGAATACGTTGCCACGGTGCACTAGGATACTCCCAGCAATGCACCTTTACTCTCTGTGAGTCGGTTTTGTACCGAGCACAGTCTACACAATTCTTTGAGCAATTTTCTATATCCTTATCGATGTTCTTCCAATAAACATACGATCTAGCGATAGCTTTCATCTTAACAGCACCCAGATGACCATGATGTAACTCTTCAAGCACCTGAGCCTGATACTTTTTGGGAACGCACACACGCTGGCCTAACATGACACAACCATCTTGTAGACTATATTCTGCTTCTCTCCCTCTTAAAATTCCTCCATTCTGTAAAATATTAAGTAATGGGGCGAGGTCTGCATCCAACAGAGTTTCTTTTGCTAAGTCTCTAGCTGTGACAGGAAGAGTTTCGATTTGTGCTAACTGAAACATATCAATTTCATCTTTAACGTCTAGCTGTTCAGAGGTGGACGGCAGCCTAGATAGAAAGTCAGCGTTACCATGTTTTTTTGTATGACGATACTTAATGTCAAACTGGAACGATTGTAATACTAACGAATAATGTAACAATCTTGTCGCTGCCAGAACTGGAAGACCTTTCTTCGATCCGAAGATGGCTACTAAAGGTTGGTGATCAGTTAATAATGTGAATCGTCTTCCTTTTAGGTAAAGATAAAATTTCTTGACAGCCCACACAATTGCTAGTGCTTCTTTATCAATCTGAGCGTATTTTTGCTCAGTTCTTGTGAGGGTTCTGGATGCGAAAGCTATTGGTCTTTCCGTTCCATCTGGTAAAGAGTGGGAAAGAACCGCCCCTACTCCTACAGGAGATGCGTCAGTTGCCAATATCAATGGCAGTGAAGGATCATAATGCATTAGGACACGCGGAGAACAAATTTCATTTTTAATTTTTTCAAAAGCTTCCTGACAATCCTTTGACCAAACCCATTTTACACCTTTCTGTGTTAATTTATACAAAGGATTCGCTATTGTAGCCAAATTAGGACAAAATTTTCCATAAAAGTTAACAAGCCCTAAAAAACTTTGTACTTCCTGTACGTTAGTAGGTCTAGGAGCTTTCGAAATGGCAGAAATTTTCTCATCAGTCTTATGTATACCGTTTGCATCAATTTTGTGCCCTAAAAATTGAATTTCTTTTTGAAAAAATTTACTCTTATCTAAATTTAATTTTAGCCCATGATCTTTACATTTCTGAAAAAAATTTCTTAAGGCCTCTAAGTGTGATTTATCATCTGATCCAGTCACTCTAACATCATCCATAAAAACTTTGATTCCTTCCATTCCCTGGAAAAGACCATCAATATATCTTTGCCAAATTGCTGGAGCAGAATTTAAACCATACATAAGTCTTTTACATACATATAATCCCTTATGTGTATTTATCGTTAAGATCTTTTGACTATCTGGATGTACTTTCATTTGTAAATATGCATGTTTAAAATCGACTTTTGAAAAATGTTTACCCCCATTTAAGCTTGAAAAAATTTCCTCTAATTTTGGTAGAGGATGTTGTTGTACCATAATATTTTGGTTTACGGTAACAGAATAATCTGCACATAGGCTTATAGACCCATCCGTTTTTACAACCGGGACAACTGGTGTTGCCCAATCAGAGGTCTCTACTCTCTCTATGATGCCTTCCTTTTCAAGCCTATCAATTTCTTGTTCAATCCTGTCTTTTAAAGAAAAGGGTACAGGTCTAGCTCTACAAAATTTTGGCACTGCATCAGATTTAAGTTCCAACTTTACTTCATAATTATTAATTTCCCCTAACTTATCGTCAAAAAGCTCTTTATACTCTTCTAACAATTTACTCAAATTATAGTCATAAGATGTTCTTACTGCTTTTATATAATTCCAGTCTAAATTTATACTATATAGCCATTCACGGCCAAAAATTGTATCCAAATTTTCCTTAACAATATACAAATTTAATTTAAATTTTTTATTTTTGTATTCAACATCAACATTGACAAAACCCAAAGGTACAATTATTTCACCTTTATATGTTTTAAAAACTACTTTTGTGGGTTGAATTCTTTTTTTCGAAATCTCACGAAATTTTTTTATACTCATTACCGAGACGGCCCCTCCAGTATCAAGTTCCATACTCACAGGTTTATTTTCAATATTTACTGTTAACATAATTGGAGGTTTTCTTTGCTCCTCCTCTTTCAGTGAATTCAAATCAAAAGAATACATTGGGATAACATTTTCACTAGAATACAGGGTATCTACCTGCTTTTGTTTTATCGTGTTCCCTTTTAACCCTTTTTTCGCTGCAAAACAAGCTTTTCGAATGTGCCCGATTTTTTGACAAAAATGACATTTAGCTAATTTAAATCTGCAGGAATACTTATCGTGATCCGTTGCTGTACACCGTGTACAGCTCGTTTTTACTTTCTTTCCCGAAAGATTTTGTTTTCCAAAGTTTTTCTTTTGCGAAACAAATTTTGACTGCTCATTATTTTTCCTCACGCTAAATTCTTTAATTTCTAAAGATTTACCCATTATCTCATTTGCCCCTTTCATAGCTTTATCCATAGCTAAAGCAATTTTCAAAGTATTCTCAATATCTATATCATCTTCCTCAAAAAGTCTATCTAATATTGCTCTATCCCTTAGCCCGCTTACGAAAACATCCCGTAACATCGTGTTCAACATTTCCTGTTTATACTGACAAGGAATTGCCAAGGAGCGAAGTTCAGCCATAAAAGTACTGACACTTTCCTCCTCCCGTTGCTTACGATTTAGAAACACATGCCTACTAGGAATTATAAGCGGCGTCGGAGTGAGATGGGTTTTTAATGTATTTTTTAGAATAAGGTAATCTTTATCGGAAGGATTGTCAGGAGCTAGTAAGTTTTTCAACAAATTATATAATTTTGCTGACAAACTAGAAATAAAAACTTTCCCACGTTTGCCATCCGGAACATTTTGAATATCCATGAAAGCTTCGAAGCGTTCTAAAAAAGAATCAAAAGCTTCATCTGTTTCATCAAATTTTTCAAATTGAACTGAAACTTTAGCTTCTTGCGTTTTCGGATCGGCAAAAGCGGTTAATTTCTCTAACAAAATTTTATTTTGTTCTATTAGACTTTGAACCAACTGCTCCATTTTAAATCTTCTTTAAAGATAAATACAAAAAGAATTTTTTACCTTGGCAGTCTTCGGCATCTAATGTGCGTGAATCCGATACTTTTTCATTCCATACATCGTCGCCAGATATCACATATTATTTTAATATGTGAATTAAATATCGATTTAACATCATTAGCAAGAGATATATACTTTGGAAGAATAAAACTTTCATCTTACTAAAAGAACTTATTTAATACGGACACATTATTTACAGCAGACGATCACAGATACACACAATCGGCATAGAACACAACTGCCGCTTACATAAAACATTCTATTTACATTTTTACTTAAGTTGCGGTTACAGTTAAATACACCACAGCATGATTGGCTGTTTTTGTAGACAACTGAACTGGAATACATGGAGTATATACAAAACGTTTAGGCACAGTGAAAATTGTGGACATTTACAACATTTATGCACACAGTAATATTGAAGTGTGTGAAAACATATTACAATTAAATCGAGCAGAGGGAAAAAACTGTTCTTTTTTCTTCTATTAAAAAAAAAAAAAAATGGTGTAAAAACTTTGCTTTTGAGATTGTATGATAATCTCTCAATAGCATATTTTAATCGTGAAAAGAATATTTTATATTTTGCGGGAGAAATTAGAAACAATCAAATGTTTTAATAAGATATTTCGATTTATGGCATCATTTCTTCTTATTTTATTTATTTTTATTACATGCTTTCTTTTAACTTATATTTTGTGTGTGGAACTCATGTAACTCATTTTTGGCACAGATGTCATATGTGCACCAGATTTGGTGCAATTTTTTTGTAACGCACATTTGACACAACCTCATTTTCGAATACCCGCTTCATATACATTTTAAAATTATTTTCTATTGTTCTAAAAAGAATTTACTGTAAATAAAAAAAAGTTATTAATAATTATAGAAACAAACAATTTATATAATAAAAAATGAAAGAAAATAAACATTTTTCATATAAATAAACAATAATAGCCGAATTACCGTCTCAAGCACAATAACACCATTTTGACGCCAATTAGAAACTCTGGACACCTATTCCCATTTTTCACCCTTATCCTGTTGACATAGAGCTTTGAAATTTAGAATATGTACATACTCCTGGGAGCAATACAGGAATTGAACATTTTTTTAAATTAGATTTTATTACTTTTTATTTGCTATGAAAAAATCAGCATTAGGTTCAACAATAAGTATTTTTAAAAAAATACTCAGGACAGGGTTGCCACAATATCATCAAATTTTAGCCAACTTAACAAATTATTGCCAAATTCTGTCTTCTTGGCTAAATATCATCAAATTTGGTGACAAATTAAGTTGCTGTATATGAAACCAACTGGTATAGACTATCGATAAGTGGTTAATTCTTCAAAATTCCCATTGAAATCCATTTACCTTTCCTAATTGAACTAACAGTAATTTAATTTAAACTCTGTGCCTTTAAAAGGTTTTTTTTTTATATTTTTCTGCTGTTTAATGTATTTAAAAACATTCAATTTTCTACATTTTTGTTAATTTTAAAGGAAGTACATAAAAAAAAACATTAAAAAAAAAGAATTTTAAATTAATTTAGTAAAAACAACAACAAACATTTTTATTCATTTCTTTTTACAATTTAAAATTAAATTGGTATATTTTCAGTATAGGGACCTTGGTGAGTTAGAGAAAATGGGTTTGGCGAGAAAAGTCAAATTTTTTCGCAAACTACTCCTTGTTTCATATACTCAAGCAATTTTTTAAAGACTTATAGAATTTATTTTGAGTAAACAAGTCACTTACCTATTTTTATATAAAAGAAAATGTAAGTGGTGTATAATAAACAATAATTTTACTAAATATCAATAAAATGTTTAAAGAAATGTCATATAACAACTTGGAAAATCTTTCAGGTTTTTGAAAATCCTATTCGATTACCAGTTGAATATAACATGCTATATTAGCACATTATTTTTTTTATTTCAAAATGAAAACAAAATAAACTGATATGTTAAACATTTACTGTTATTTTTAAAAGTAAATAATTCTGAATAATTATAATAATTGTAGAAAAAAAAACAATTTATTATGACACTTACATGGTAACTTTGTCAAGCAAATAAATGCCAGTTGGGTACCTCAGTGCATGTAGAACATATGTGCCATTATTTGTAAAAATAAGAATAAACATTCATCAGGTTTGTTTTCATGGCTGCTTATATATATTTTTTTGCAATAAAGCTCACTTTTTGGAGCCAAAATTGCACAAAAATTAAAATAATATTAAGAAAAAAAATCAGAATTGGCAATAATTAAAAAAAAAAAAAAAAAGTTTAGAAAACTAGAACTATCATTTAGAAAATTATTTTTTCAAAGATTAAAATTTACAGCTAATACACAAATTCTATGTATACATATATATATATATTTACAATCAATCGGTTCAACTTTCAATTAATTCCTTTTCGTGATCGTCCCAAATTTCATAATGAATGGACTCGATAATAAGACTTAATTTTTTGGTTTAAAAGACGAACTTTTATGTGATGTTTTTTATGGATTTGTTTTTTTCCATTTATGTACAGTATAAGGTAAGTCTTTCAACAGTTTGAAAACTGAAATTTTTTTTGATGGATTTGCACGTTTCAGACACTGGAGATTCCAAAAAACAAATTTTTAGAAAAAAATGTTTACAGTCTGTCTGTAAACACTCCATTTCCCGAACAAATTAAGATGGAGATTTGAAATTGGTTTGAACTTAGTATGTAAGAATGGAAAGAAGTCTGTTGAATATCAGTAAATTTGATTATCCGGAACTATTTTTTTCAGATGCTCGAAATATTCGTTCTGATGAAAGGTATATAAAAATTTTCGAATTTTACAACGGAATGTGCTAATATTCATTTCCTTTTTCATAGTTATTTTTTGAAATTTACTAATATTCCTCAAATTATAAAAAAAAAAAATAAAAAAATAAAATGCGACTACCACAAGGGTTTATTTTTGAACGAAAACAACTGTTTTTTAAATGGTTAAAAAAAGGCCAAGGCAAAGTAATATTGCAAAACCATTGTGAAATTAGTTTAAATCATATATTTCAAATCAAGAGAATGAAAGATTTACTTGTTAAAATTAAACATTCAAAAATTCCCTTATAAATGCAAGATATATGTTTAACAGATTTATTTATGTTTTTACATCTTTATAAAGATAAAGGGTGGTTCAATTTAATAAAGCAAGCCCTTTCACGAAATTCTTTTCAATAAAACAGAACCCTTCACAAAACTCATTAAAAAAAAAACAAAAAAAAAACAGGTAGGTCTTTTTGTAAAATTCATTTCAATAAAAAAGGTCCCTTCAAAAAATTCTTTTCAATAAAACAGGTACTTCACAAATGTTTAATTTTAAAAGAAAAGAAGCTCGACAGAAAAGAAATATTTAGCTCAAGTATTTAAGGAAAATATTAGTAAACGATTGTTTCAAATTTGAGAAAGTGTATTTCATCTTTCCAGACAGAATATTATTCTTCACAAAAAAATAATAAATTTCGCGAAATTTTTTTACAAAACATATCATAAGAAAAAAAGAAACTATATTGACTCTTGGACAAAATAAGATAACTTCAACGAAGAAAATATACGTTTTTCACTGTACACATATATTTTACACACTATATGCATAATTTCACTGTCATTTGTTTTTAAGCACATCGTAAATTGCATAGTAAAAATCTTACAGATTTCGAATTTGTCTTATTGGCAGGTTTATTTGAATAAACTTACCTAAAACAACTGTTTTGATAAAAATTATCAGAAAGATATTGCAACAATCTATTTCACAGCTTGACGAGATATGATTGATTCAATGTGAATGAATGATAATCGATGTAATGAACTGCATAGGAGTCGATACATAGCTACTTTGGTAAACTGCATGCGCCTTATTTGCTGCAGCACCTACTCATCAAAACTCTAATAATACTAATTATAATAATAAGTAATGCATGCGCCGTTTTGAAAATGAATAATAAACTGATTTTGTTGTTTTGTTTTTACGGTATCAAGGAGGCTGGAACATGGCATGGATCTCAGAAGAAATTTAGAAGCGAGGAATCAGAAAAAGAAAAATATATACTTCTGAATAAAAATTCTAAAATGAAAAATAAATCGATAATTTTATTTAACTAAATAATCAAATAATTTTTATTATGTTATAACGCATTCATCTTGCACAGCAAAATCTTATAAGCAAATTTCCATAACTGATTCATTCAAATTGAATCAATCATTTGGCGTCTCTCAAAATTAAATTGTTTCTGGATCTATAACTCTAAGATAGATTTTTGCAGAGTTTTATACTTTTATCAAAATATTTTGTAAGGTAAATTTATTTATCACAATAATATTTAAAATTATGCAAGTTGTGTAATTTGTATGATATATTTTTATGATATGCTACAAAATACGTAACATCAAAAATAATTTGCAATTGAAAAACGTACAGTGAGCAAAAAAAGTATTTGCACGTCAGTTTAATTTGTTAAATCACAAATAAATAAACTCAAAATGAACTACGAAGAAAAAATATGCGTCAAAAAATAGACATATTTAATGCTGAGTGGCGTGTGGAGAGAAAACTGCGCCCGCAGCAAAGATTCAATTTGGTGGCCGCTAAATTTCTGCACCCTTTGCATCCCCCCCCTTCAATATCTCAATTTTGATTTTAAAAAGTTAGAATTCTAAAAATATCTACGGGTATGTCAAAATACTTTTAAACTATCCTGAAATGTAGGACTTGGAAAGAAAAAAAAAATCTCAATTTTTTGCATTTATCAAATTTAAGTTGAGAAACTGATTGCAGCATCCTACTACTAAAAAACTTTTTTGTTAGACTGCGCTACAATGTACTAAGAAAAATTAAAATTTTGATGATTTTTTTTTATACTAGGATTGACCGATACAGGCTTTTAAGGAAAAAACTAAATTTCGGTGACCTTCTTAGCTTCAGCCAAAAAAAAAAAAAAAAAAAAAAAAAAAAAAAAATCTAAAAAAAAAAAAAAAAAAAAAAATGTAATTAAATTGTGTGTTTTAAAGTAATTCATATATATATATACATAACTGTAAATTATGTATAGTATTTGTATATGTATAGTACTTACTATGCATAACTATGCAAAAACTTTATTTTCATTTACAGAAAAACATAACTCATCAATAACACAGGAAGATTTTCGAATTATACAAATTTCATTTATTTTAAAAAATTTTAATTTTAAGTATACACATCTTGATTTTTTTTCCATTAATAATTTTTGTAAATGATCATTTGTTATTCTAGAATTTTCTCAAAGAATATTTGAAACACTAATGCAGTTTAAACTAAAAATTTTCTATTAGATGATTAATAATTCATGACTCATAATTATAAACAACAAAGTCCATTGCAATAGACTCATTAGAGCCGATACAGTTCAAATCAATGAATAATGTTGAATATTCCCGAAGGAAGAAACAAGAATTTTGGAATACTGAGAGTTTCAGTCAAGCTGGATTTTCAGCCATGTTTTTGGCAAAACACAGAATTTGCGCCAAAAATGAAACTTTTTTTTTGAGCGATCTCTATTTAATATAGTAATTAATAAATAATTAATAATAGTTATAGTATATTACTTAAATTAATAAAATTGTTGTAAATTAAAAGCTGTCTCTTAAATGGGTTTCATTCTAACATTGGTAAAGAATCCCTTCTATTTACTTCTAGTTACAGAAATTTAAATAATTAAAAATATGTTGATTAAATTGCAATGAATAAAAATTTTGTGTATTTTGGATAAAATTTCTTTTCAATTAGCCAATGGTTGAAGATCTTTGTGTAATCTTTCTAAAAAACTGATGTAATTATTAATTTAGCATATATATTTAATTAAATTTGTTTTGATCCAATTTTATAGAAGATTATTGCAAAAAGATACTTATATCTAAAAAAATTTAAAGTATATGCTAAATTCTTGAAGAAAAACTTGGAAAAGGTTTCTTCCACTTGGAAGAAACCTATTTCTTTCGGCCGTTTTTTTTCGTGTTTTTTTCCACTGCGGAAGAAACTTGCCAACCCTGGTAATTAATAATGCAATCAAAACTATAATGAGTGCTTACGATATAATAAAATGTTAAATTAAGAAATAAACTAAAGTAATAAAATTTTAGATATATTTTTTAAATGATTAAAATACTAAAAGCAAAGGTCGTGTTAATTATCAATTATGTATAATTAAATATTCATTATAAAAATGAAATGTATTTTTTGTAAATTATTCAATGAAACTTGCCTCATAAAGGTACATTACGAATTCACATTAAAATCATAAATTAAGGAAGTTTTACTTCAGGTTTAGCCAGACTTTACCAAAAAAGATTGACTAATACATAGATATTTTTGGAATGAAGATTGTGATATTAGCATTATCTTGAATTTTTTCAGGTATAATTTTATTCTTCCTTCATAAAAAACATCCACTCAGTAATATTAACAAAAATTACAAATTAAAAAATATGTATAGAAATGACATATGAACTTAAAAATTAAAATTTTGTCCCTATATCTGATATCAATGTTCATTGTTTACATCTATAAATTATGTGCGGATTTTAGGATTTTGAATTTTTTCAGAAATAATTTTATTCCTCCTTTGTGAAAAGACATACATTCAGTAATATTAACAAAAATTACAAATTAAAATATATATGGAATGATATATGAACTGAAAAAGTCAAATTTTGTCCCTATATCTAAACTGAATTTTCATTGTTTACATCCATAAATTATGTGTGTATTTTAGTGTTATGGATTTGAAAGAGTGAACTGTACTACAAATGTATACAGTAACATTTATCAACTTAAGGTATACCCTATGTTAAAAAAAATAAATAAAATGAGATAAGAAATCTAATTAATCTTCCCATATGTATAACATTAGCATAAGTGTTTCTTTCTGTGACTAGTGTAGGCTCTTAAGAGGTTACTTCAGTCATGCAAAAAAAAAGAGAATTTTAATGTTAATTGTATATTTTCAAATTTCTCGATTTGATTTTAAGATTATTGAATGACTGTTTTTTATAGGATAGCTGAGGACAATCTCTAACCAGGCTCATTTTTACAGCTTTGATTTTGGTTAGTTTTCTTCTTTTTAGGAAAGTTCCTATTTCAGAACTGGTTCTAAAAGTAAAAGTGACTTAATTAAAAATATCTATAAACCAATCAAAAAATGGTTTTTGCATAGATCTACTTCAGCTATCCTTTGAGGGAAAAAAAATTTCATATATGTCAGAATAAACCTATATACAAAATTGAGCAAACCAGATATTTCTGCCTGAAAAGCCCATTTACTTAATTGAGGAGAAGATTATTCTATTCTCGCCCCCCTATATACTTAATCAGAAAAGAGCTTTAATAGAATCAACCTATATACAAAATTTGTAACAAATCTGATAATTCTGCATGAAAACCCCCTTTATATAAAATAAGGGAGGTAGCTCTCCTCTCCCCTTAGTATTTAATCAATGAACTTCCAAAATTAATCAAGAAAACACCTTATCAGAATGAACCTATATACAAAATTCAGAGCAAATTGGATAATTCTGCATGTAAAACCCATCTATATGAATTGAGCAGGAGACTTGACAACATTCATAAGGAATTGTTATTTTATCCCAATTTTACATGTAAAAAATAGAATTTAAAAAAAAATATTCAAATTCTTAAACATCACAACATTTCTTCATAAAATATGGTAGCTCTTGCAGTGCTTATATGTTTTATGAGAATTAAATGCAACTTATGTTAAAGTAAGTAAAAAAAATAATCACATTTTAAATTTGCAAAATAATTTTTAAAAAGTAGAAAAGGGAGAGGGGTAGTAGTTCAGTAACTCATATACAGCCTTAAAATAGATAAATAAAATTTATTATTTAAATTCAATGCCAAAAATACCTATTTGAAACTTACTATCAAATATTGCTAAGTCATTTAAACAATTCTAATGGCACATCAATATTTAAATAGCATTAAATATATAAATTTACTACATAAAATCTGAATACATAATAAAAATAGGATGTAAAAAAAGCAGAATCTAAAATAGAATATATTTTTTTAACCATATTACAAAATAAAACTAACTTTTACCTTCATTTAAGGATATAATAGTAAATATGAACCAATCTGCAGGAAAACATTCACATTTTGATTTTTAAATAGGGATTAATAAAAAAAATATTCATAAATAATGTAATTTACTTCGTAAAACACAATAAATATTTATCATACACTATCTGTTTACATCCACCATTGCTTATTCCGCATTCTAAACGCTACCTTCCTCTGAGCAGCCGGAAAAATGTAACAGACATTCCGCATATTCGAAATGCCTGAATTCCGGATATTGCGGGGAGAATCGTTCACCTTCGGAATAAAAGCCAGAATCACTGAATTCAGTATGATATTTCGATTGTGCAGGGACCTCGCTAAGGGGTGGACAAAGTGGAGCCTTCCCCCCCAAACGTTTGCATATGCTGCACAGTTGACAAATTTACAATCTGAAGTGACAAATTATTTCAAAACTCTTAATAATAAAGTATAATAGCATTTCTATTGCTGATAGATTTGACGAAAGCTTAAGAAATATTATTAAGCTTTTTACAAATAAAAATTATATTGCATTTCCTAATTGTGATAACTTGGTAAAATTATAAAACTAGTTGGCAAACACTGAAAACTTTTTATGTTTGCTTTTCACTCAATTGTCAAATTCTGAATTTTGACTTGGCAATTTAAGACTCTCTCCCCAGCCAATAAAAAGTCTTCTTGAGGTATCTGTCTCCACGAGGGGAGAATATGGGCGAAAGACTCTACGAGAACCACATAACTCCCTGACAGTTTTATGATTTCGCAAGTAAGGATATTCCTGGTATAAATTTCATGTATTGTACAAATAAAGAGTACAATAAAAATAATAATTAACATTGGTCAAAATGGATATAACCTGCTGTTAAAAGTATATATATCTAATATAGGAGAAATGCATCATTTTTCTCGCCACTGGTGAGTGAAGTTTAAGGTAGTCTTTGAAAACCACAATATACAGATATGCTGAAAACTTTTTTTTTACTAGTTAGCTATATTTTGCAGTTTTCCAAATGACTTTAATGTAATCATGGTTCTAACTTCCATAATAATTTTTCTTCCCTTGTGTCTGTTTCTTAATTCTATAGGAAAATATATTATGAAAATACACTGAAGTAACAGGAATCGATTATTTTTGCAGTTGCATACATTTTATCCAAACAATTTTCGGCCGTATATTGTATTTTGCTGGCTGGCAAGGTTTTGTAGCAATTCCTGATGATATTAAATGCATGCATGCAAAATATTGAAAAAATTATAAATTTTGCAAAAACTTGTTAACAGTTCAGTAGTTGTTACTTCAAAAACAGTTCTGAAAGTTCCACTCTCAAATCCACAATTTTAAAAAGTGAATGATATTGATATGAGAGAAACGATGTCGATATCAAAAGAAGAATCCCTTTTCCCCCTAGAGATAACTCACAATGCCAGACTCCCTCTTCCCCACCCTCTAAAGTGTTGTATATGTAAAGCCCCCTATCTCATAAATTACATGTATGTATCTACATTCGAGATCAAGTCTATATGTCTAAATCTATATGTCTGTGATAATTTAACAAATGAATTTTGAGCCATTTAAGAGAATGAAATTTGTAAAATCAGCTATTTAATTCAGAATTGAAATTTAGTGCAATTTATTAAATAATATCTTGTTTATTATATTTTTCTTTCTGTTTTCAGATTTTCAAAGGCAGATGAAACTTTTTCACTGCAGTCAATAAGTCACTTCCTTGAATGAAAATTGTAACATTCTGATAAATACTGATTTTTTGAGGAAGCTTTTGTTATTATCCGAAACAAAACTTTTTCACTTGAAAAATGTCATCGATTCCAGAAGGAAATTCTTGCTCTAGTCAACAGCATTTTGTTCCTGAAAATGGGGATAAGGAAAAATGTTCTTCCACTGATAAAGGAGGAAAAGTTTTTATTTGTGAAGTATGTTCCAAAACATTTTCTAAAAACTGTGATCTAAGAAAGCATCTGTTGATTCATTCAAGAGAAAAAACACTTGTTTGTGAAGTATGTTCAAAGAGATATCCTGATAACGGTGCTTTGAGAAGACATCTCTTGATGCATACAGGACAAAAACCTTTTGCTTGTGAAGTGGTTCCAAGAGATTTTCACAGAATGGGATTTTAAGCAGGCATCTCTTGATTCATACAGGTGAGAAGCCTTTTGTTTGTGAAGTGTGTTCCAAGAGATTTTCTCAGAATAGTCATCTAAGAACACATCTCTTAATGCATACAGGAGAAAAACCTTTTGTTTGTGAAATATGCTCAAGGGGATTTTATCGGAATGGTGATCTAAAAAGCCATCTCGTGAAACACATAGGCGAAAAACCTTTCATTTGTGAAATATGTTTCAAACGATTTTCTAGGAATAGTAATCTAACAAGGCATCTCTTGACTCATACAGGAGAAAAACCTTTTGCTTGTGAAGTATGTTCCAAGGGCTTTTCTCGGAATAGTGATCTAATAAGACATCTAAGAATCATTCACACAGGAGAAAATCATACAGGAGAAAAACCATTTGTTTGTGATATATGTTCAAAGGGATTTCGTGATAACAGTGTTTTTAGAAAACATCTCTTGATACATACAGGAGAAAAACCTTTTGTTTGTGAAATGTGTTCCAAAGGATTTTCTCAGAAAAGTACTCTTACAACTCATCTCTTGACACATACAGGTGAAAAACCTTTTGCTTGTGAAGTATGTTCCAAGAGATTTTCTCGGAGTAGTAATCTAAGCAGGCATCTCTTGACACATACAGGATAAAATCCTTGTGTTTCTAAAATGTGCTCCAAAGGATTTTCTAGACATTGTCAACTAGACACCTCGTAATTGATACAGGAGAAATTGTTTTGTTTGTATATTATGTTTTCCAACGGACTATCTGATAACCATTATTTAAGGTAAAATTTGTCTCATTCCAAATAGACAATACATGAAAATCTCCCATATTTGTATTTCCAAAATGGAGTATGAACCCTGTGTATGTCATTATATTTACTATTATTACTTTTTATGTTTCAGCCTTTAGTAATAAATAAAAATATATTTTGCACTTAATCCTTGTTTTAGTGACTTATTTGATAATAAACAAGAAATTATTGACATAGTCATTCTTTCGTATTAGTACATTCATTTTGCATGGCTTAACACATTTTTCAGGTTAAGGGGCTATTTCAGTCAAATGAAATGACCCGTTCGATAATTCTAATCCAATAGAAGAAATTTATAAAGATATCTTGGTTGCATTTCAATGTTTTTAAATTATTATTATTATTATTTGTATTTGATAGCTGGATAGTGATCTAAATGCAGGTCATTTTTTACTTTATCGATTTTAGTTGCAGATATTTTTTATGAGGGTGCTTTTGCTTTCGAAACTGGTTCCGAAATCGAAAGCGTCTTAACAAAAAATATTTGTTCATAAAATCAAAAAAGTAAAAAGCGGCCAGCATACAGATCGATCTCAGCTATCCATTGAAAACAAAAAATTCATTTAATAATATTAAAATGTAAGCGAGATATCTTTATAAATTTCTTCCTTAGGTGAACGGGTCTTTTCATTTGAATGAAGTAGCCTCTTAAACAGGATTTCGTTATAGGCAAGTTCTTTTTCACACATTTTACTATATTTTAATTTTGCTACATTTAATAAGCCTAGACATGTACTATTCTATATAAAAAATAAAATTTAATCTTTAGTTGTACAATAATGATAATTTAAAGATAAGTGCATTTTTTAAAAGATATTTTTGGTAGGACAATTTTTACTGATGTTTAAATTAGTCAGGCATGCCGATAGAATGATTTTCATTCGGGGAGAGTCGAAACCGGAATTAAATTTAGGCCCGTGAAGACTAGAAAGAATGATACCAGTCTTACAAGGAAGGTCTCCATCGGGGGCATACTCAGAATTTTTTGAAAAAAAAATACGAATTAAACTACTCATGTAAGTTATAAAGGATCAGTGAAAATTAGCGGCGGAATTACATTATTAGATATGTAAAAAAATAAAATAGTTTGGAATAATTGGCGTGAAAAGCTGAAAGCGACGCGGGATTTGGCGAGTAGTGCATTTCCTCGCCAAAAGCAGACGATTTTAACGAATCGGGAAATTAATTTTAATTGACTTCACTGTTAAAAATCTGCAGCATTTACTGCAACGTCACTCTACTACTTTTATAGAATATCTCTCTTCTGACCAATGAGAATGCTCCATAGCACGGTGATTTGACCGTGTCATACACTGTTAAAAATCTGCTGCATTTTGTTGCAACGCACTCCACCGCTTGTATATAATATCCCTATTCCAATCAATGAGAAATCTCCATTTCACGGCCAAGTAACCGTTTTCTATGCAAGCAAGGGAGTGCGTTGCAACAAAATGCAGCAGATTTTTAACAGTGTATTTTTCAATTTGGAATAATTGTAATCAATTTAAATTGTGTTTTAAATGATAAAATACATTAATTTCATTTTGTTGTAAGTACATATAAATGTATATGACAAAATTACACTTAAAGTAAAAGCGCAAAACTAAAATTTCTTAAACTAAACTTATTTAAATAAATTGAACATAGAAAGTTTTTAAAGTATTCTAAGCGTAAAAGCGTATTTTTCAAAATTTCGTTTTTTCGCCAACCGGAGATAAATCGCCTAATAAACGAAATTTTTATTATTTTTTTACGGACGTTATAAGGAGGTTCCGCCGAAATTTTTTTATAAACATATATAACTATATGAGAAGAACATTCTGTAATTTTTTTCAGATTTTTCTGCGTATGCCCGTAAGGAGACCTTCCTTGTTAGTTCGATACAGAAAAAATAAGTTAGACCCGGCCAGATCCTTCAGAATGAAAGGGTTGACCCAGAAAGTATAACTGGGTCCAGTCCAAGCCCAAGGGCGCCCATATGAGTGGAGGGGTAATTTTTTTTCAATATGAGTCGGTTGTAAGATTTGAAAATTTCAATTTTATCATGTAAAAACAAAGCATTGTAAAACCTGCCCAGACTAGATCAGAAGGCGCCGGAAGAAATTTCCATTTTTGACAAGTTTACAGCTTTGCAGGTATTAGTTGTTGGGAATACATTTTGTCATAATTATGATTTATTTATTTTTTTTTCTAGGTGGATTCTGTTTCATATATTTTCTTTTTTTACGAGATTTTATTTAGTCCTTTTGACTAGCTCCGTTTTCACAAAAAGGAAAAAAATACGGGATTGGAAACAAGTTGAGTTTTAGGTAAATTGTTATTTTAGCAAATATATACGGTATTATAACATTTTAATGTATAAGGAAAGATTTTGTTATAAACAGGATCCGTATTCACGGGTGTAATAGTAAAAATAACTTTGCATGAACGAAATGCTCAACTATTAGAGACAGATTTAACCATAAGATGTAAATCATACAGTTAAAATTCTTACTAAGGAACGTTCCCCGGTGTAAGTTGTGGATTTTAACGAGTGTGGTATCAAAAGCAAGATCTCGTCATGTACGTTAAAAAGGTGCAATGGAACTACCTGTCCGAATCCAACCGTTTTCAAGATATTAGTATTTGAAGTGTGAATAATTAAATAAATAAAATTGGCAGGCAGGCAGTGTTGTCAGACGGGCTACTTTTTTTTTAATTCTGATTCTTGATTGGCAACACTTTTTACACATGATTAATTAAGTCTTATTAAATGGCATAATAATTAAGGCGAAAACAAAGGATAATTTACCGTTTCAAAAAAGTGGTATCAATCAAGAAATCTAAATTTTAAAATTTAGCCCACTGGCGACTCTGCAGGCAGTTACATAAATTGTTCGCAGGTTAAGCCAACCTAAATAAAACATTCTATTTTACACACTTCATATACGTACAGTTTATCCATTACGTCATGCCACACATTTGCCGAAAATTTTGCGTTAAACAAGGTGCTGGAAATTACAAAACAGGTGAAAAAACTGTTCGAATGCAGCCATACAAGAAAATTTCGTAGAATGCGAAGTGCCTGTCTACAGGAGGGTAAATAAGTGGCAAAGTGTGGGTATGGAAAAGGTATTGGCAGGAGGATTAAAAACAATGCAAAGAAATTTTTACTAGGGGCGATCAAATGAAAAGGTACGAAACGCCCTAACTACCAAACCGGTTGAAATTTGTATATGCCGCTTTGGAATAAAGTAGTGAGACATCGAGAGATGCGATTGGAGTATCCAGCGTAGTTGTGAACATGCGTAAGTGCTTGTGCATGAAGGGGGAGAGATGCAGACAGCAAGTGAGTTCCGTCCAATTGACGCGGCAGTACCTGTGAGGCCATCGTGGCTTTCCCATTGCAAAATCCAATGATTAAAGGGCAGCGAGGTGTTATCAGATTTCTCACTGCGTCAGACTTTGATCAGACACCTCGTTGCTCTTTAATCATCATCATCGGATTTTGCAATGGGATAGCCATGATGGCCGCACAACCGTCGCGGTGAGCGACCAATTTTTGTCAACGACCCCTACCTACGCCCCAGACAGACCTAGTCTTTTGCGCGACAATGGATAGCGCCAAAATATAGCGTCCATCCACGGATAGCGCCAAAATACTTCAGTTACGACCCAAATAGCCTTGGACTCTTAATAGAAAAGGGAAAAAAATAAGACAAATTGAAACCGGACAAATTTAAAAGAAAAAGTAGACAAATTAAAGATATTGAGAGACGGTTAGTGGGCGGGCGGGGCTCTGAAGCTATCGACTTCCCCAGCCTTCATCCCGAACATATATGTCCAATACTGGATCTGTCTCGAATTCGATTTTGATTTGGAAAACAAAAATAAAATACAGAAATAATAGATATAGAACATTATTCTCATGGCCTTTCTTACCGTTTACATGTACAACTGATACATCACGATCTGCCTTGGACTATAAGGAAAGGGCATGTTTACAAACAAACATTTCTGTCAACCAATCTACCGCTACACTTTTGTCATAGCGATCATTGTAGGAATCATCTTGACGACGTAGCCCAATCATAGCAAGCAGACAACCATAATAAAATTTGCAGACCAATCAGAATGCCTGAATTCATATGTAGAGTGTATGCTATAACGAAGCACGGGCGAAAACAGCTTGCCCACACTAATAAGAGCCCACAGTGACATCAGCTGCCCTTTCCTTATCCTCCGCCTGAATTTGAAGATAGGTAAATGAGGTAGACTTTCCTGTCATCGCGGTCGGACACACAAGCACAGATATACATTTCAGTTAATAGTATAGATTTATACAACAAAAAGAAAAACAATTTTATAATCTTTTTTGTTGTTGGTTAATGCTTGTTGATTTGTGTTTCGTGGAATGCCAATAACGATATTTGCAATTGCAAGACCTCCAAATGCATACTACAATCACATTGCTAGTGCTACGTTTGTGATAGACAATTGCGCAATGAATGCAGCAGCTCGTCTAATTCTTTTTATGAGAAACTTGAATGAAAACTCTGCGGTCTTAAACGGCTTAGACCTTTACATTAGTAAATCTTCAGGACGTGTCATTTGATGTACTTTTTAAAGATATTAAAAGCAACTATGTTTGTTTTATTATTGACGAAATCACAATGATTAATACAACATAGATCCTTTACACTAGATAGGTGCTTCAGAAGGGATGAGAAAAATTGAAAATCATGTTTTATAGTTTAAGTCAGATAAATGTAGTTAATGCCAACATCATTAACTACATCATTCAAACCCCAACAGAGAAGGTCAAAACTTTGAAAACGTTATTGTTATACAAAACGTAGATTGCGCTAAAGTAATGATAGGCCAGCATCATCGACTCGCAACAAATTAAATGATAAGTGTAAACTAGCTCATGTCATTGTAAAATGTATTTTTTATTCTCGTCGATTAGCTATGAATATATGTGCAAAATTCTGTTAATTTAAATGCGTAACTTTTTTTCCGTAAATGCGGAATTTTTTTGAAAAAATGCTTGATTTGGGAAAAAAATGGACTTTAAATTTGTTAAAAAAATTTTATAACGGAAAATTGAAAAATGAAAACTTGCCTTTTTTTGAGCACAAATTGCGTTGGGGACTTTTTCTGAAAAAAGGTCTAATTTGGGGAAATTTTCAGAAATTTTGGGGAAAATGGCTTTCGACAATCTGGCAACACTGGAAGTGAGTGCAGTGAAGTTGTACATGGCAGTCATTGGTAATGCCTTGAATTGGCAGTTTTGGTGTTCAATAAGTTTCTGTTATGCTGTCAGGAACAGTAGTGATTTTAGCCACCTTATTTAGCTATGTTTCCAGCCATGCCATGGAGAATTTGAAACCATTAGAAGATTGTTTTTAAATGATTTTACTAACCATTTTTTACTTTGTTTTAGAATTAATAAATTTGTTCGAGTTCTACAATTTGTGATCTTAAATTTTGGCCTTATACACCCAGCACACATGAGAATGATGCACTTAGACATAATTGAACCCTAGAGCAGGCCCAATTGGGAACTAAAACGGCCTATAGAGGCACTGCTCGCAGACTTCGATACAGGATAACCGTCCCTTTAATTTCCCTTTCACTAATGTTAAAGTCCCATTGAAACAATTCTTTATTATAAATGTATTTAAAAGTTTTAGATATTCAAATTCGTATAATATTTACTTCGTCAGATAAGACAGAAAACAAATGTCACAGGAAATCTGAAATTGTGCAAAAGAATAATTATTCTGTACAAATTTAAAACGCGTGTAATGCATTGAGCTTACACGGCGTTAACCTGAATGGAGAAGTTACATTTTTTCTCCACCAGATGGCGTATTCCAGCGCTTGAATCGCCAATATCTTCAAGGTCAACTGGAATTTCACGTAAAAACGGGCTATGTAGTTATAATAGTCCCAGCAGGAGAAGAGACCTGTCAATCATACGTGACGTAGCGTAAGACGATTCCATTTCTTTCATATCGGAGCGTCGATTTTTCGTCCCTACGCTGCGCCGTAAAAGAGAAACGCATAGGTTGCCACATATCCCAGGTGTGAGACAGTTTGGCGCTGTTAATTTGTATCTCATTGTCTTAAAGGGAAATTATTTAACTTGGGAGACCGCACGCAGAGAGATCTGCACGTGCCGGGCCACGGTCTGATTTTCATCAACAGTATTTGGGTAGGGCCGGGACTTTTAATTTGTGATTATTCTACAATTACATTAAACATTAAAACTTATTCTTAACTTTTATATAAATTGTTACTTTTGTATTATTATTATAATAAAGATAAATATTTTTGCTTTCAGTATATTTTATTAAAAACTTGTTAAATACTATTTTTTTTAAATAATTAAAGAAATAATTACGCAAAACAATACAAAATTAATTTTATTTTTTGCTTTTCTGAACTTACCAAGGATAAACTAGTGTTAAAAAAAAATCAAAATGGATGGAATTTGCAAAGTGAAGTAAAATATACATACAATTTAATTAATTTTAAGGGATTCTTAAAAAAAAGAAATTTCTCATCGCAACAACTCCAAATTCCCTATAAATGAATTATATCTCGAGCTGTAATAGCAATTCCATAATGAAATACATATGCAATTCTAATTTACTTTATTTATGGCTATTCTCAACTGCTCTGCTGAACAAACGCAAAACGTTTTCACACATATTTAGAAATTCATTTTTCGATGGAAAGATATAAAATTGGAATGTATGGCTATGGAAGCGATTTGGAATCGAATTGCTTTGCATTTTTTGATCAATAAATAACCTATTGAGTTATAAACGATTTTGATCACGTGAGCAACACGTATTTCTCCCCTGTCTGAGTCGTTATTCATTTTTCGAGCAGAAATTTCGTTCAAAACTCTCACTTTGACACTAGTTTCTAAAAAATCTATTTTTTTTGGGGGGGGGGGGGGGGAGAACGGGAAAATGAGTAGGATTAGGTAGTTCTGAACAACACCAATTAGTTTCATGAAAACAAACCGCTAAACAAAAATAAGTCAAAATTTATGTGATAAAGTCTTTTGGATTTAAGAACAGCTTTAAGCACATCTTTCATTTTAATAATAATTAAATTTTGTACTTTTTTAAAAGTTAATGGCATATTTTAAATTTTTAACTTATATTATCTTAAAATTTAATGTTTTTAAAATACATTAAATATCATTCAGAACTGCAGTTTTAATTCTTTCTTCATTTATTTTCTGCTCTATGGATAGAAGAAAATCGATGGAAAAGAAATAGTAAAAAAATAGATGTGTCTGTGCACAGTCCAAAAGCCGTTTTTCAAAAAAAAAAAAAAAAAAACAATAAATAAATAAATAAATAAATAAATAAATAAATAAATAAATAAATAAATGAATAAAAAAAATTATATATATATATAATTTTAATGTTTTAATGTAATAATAAGTTAAATTAGAAATACACATCACAATGGCGGGGAGGGGGGGGAGTAAAATTATAAGCGACTTGCTGTTTCAGAAAGGCAGTATTTATTTATTTTTTCTACTGTGTTACATCTAAAAATTCTGATCAAATCTCCAGTTTTGATCCTTTCTTAATTCAATTTTTGCTGTATGAGAGAATAAAACATATAAGGAGGGGTAAGTATTAAAAAAATAGATTCATGTGTAGTCCATTGTCCAGACGGCGTTTTTGAAAATGAAGAATATAAAAAATAAATTAAATTAAACAACACACTTGACAAAGACAAGGGGATATAAAAATTATAAGTGACTGCTGATGCACATTAGTTTGTTTGTTTTTCTTTTTCTGAAGTATTGCGACCTTTCTTTAGAATGAATTGTTTTCCCTTTTGAGGACATGTTTGTAATAAAAAATTAATTGTTTTGAAAAAAAAAACAGTTTAAAAATGGCGAGATAAATTATAAACGAGAGAGAAAATAAAACACAGCTAACCAAGAGAGAAAAAACAGGTTTCTGTAAAAAAATGCGCAGGTTATTGGAGCGAAACTTTTTTCATTGCAACCCTAGTCTTTTGCGGGGAATGGTCGAATTGAAAACACGGGGTTATTTTCCCCTCCCGTATCACCTTGCACACCTTCTGTAAAGTCGACTCATCTAAGAGAGGGTGTTTCCCAAGTCTCATCTCGTGATGGGAGTATTATACTTTTCCCTCTCACCCTTCTTCCTTTTATAGCAGACAAATTCACGGCAGATTTATGATGAGGCACATCGCTGACACTTGGGTTGAAAACAGTCTTTATTTCTCGCTTTTCAGGGGCGTTCGTAATTATAGAACCAACTCAGACCTGATGTCGCGTGAAAGCAATACTAAATAACACTCATAAAATTAATTTAAGTGCTTTTAGAACTGTTCAAATTACACCTGGACTTCTTAAATTAATAATATTTATACGTAAGAAGCATCGATATATAGACTTATGCATCTTTGGAGTCCATATGTCTCTCTGTCTGAATTTTACATTAAAAAAAATTATCCTACCGAATGCTTTGAAATTTTAAATATATAATTATTGTAAAATTTTGTTGAGTAAACTCAAATTTTATGAAAATCGGATGTCTAGTTTAATGACAAGGACGGTAAAATTGTCAAGGGTAATAGCATTCATAAATGATTTTGGGAAAGGTCCCCCTAACGTCTCCTTAGTGAATAAGTAGTGTGTCCTAAATGTATTAAGTAGTGTGTAAGGCTCTAGATTTTATTCTATAAACTTAAATTTTGACACATTTGAGTCACAAATTTTTTGAAATTTTCCTTTTTACAATAATCGTTATACTTTTAATATTTTTTTTTAATTTTTTGTTTTATAAATAATATTCAAATGCCTCAAATATTAAAGTGATTCTTTAAGAAATTAAATATGAATTAAATGTAGATAAGAAAAACCGTTAATTGAAAAAAAAGTAGAACTACAAACAATAATGTACAAATAGATTTTTTATCAGAAGCAAAAAGTTGTTTTATTCCTTTGTTCCATCTCAGTATGAATATGGAACAATGAACACATTAGGTAATCAACATTTAACAAATATTATCAAGTACGTACACACATGGAACTGTGCAAACATAATATTATCATTTTAGGGGGGGGGGGTTAGGATCTGGCATATGATATTGTAAGATATCTCTATGGGGAGGGGCATTTTTAGATATCATTTTTGACCAATCAAAATTTTCTCTTTGTTATTTGTAATATGGTCTTTGCTCATGTTATCTTTTTCCAGCCTTTATCTGTTTTTATGAAAATACAAGTTTATTAAAATCACTAAATTATTATAAAATTGTTTAATTCTAAAATATGGAATACTCCAGTACTACCTATTATTTTTCTTAAATGTATGCATATATAATCGCTGTTCGAGGAATATTTTGTGAAGTATATTTGGAATGAAGCTTGTGTTTATGAATAAATAAGAGAGATACAGAAGGAATATTGTCCACTTGTTTGGTTTTCATAAGAATTTCTATCTACCACCCACTCCGCCTCTGTTCATGACAAGTGAACCAGGACTTTATTGCAGTTGAATGCATCATGTAACAGAAAACTATTATAAAATGCTTTTAAATACTAACTACTTCTTTTAAGTGTTATTTGATATGAAATTTTTACACATCCAAAGTGATATTTTATTGACTTCTCTTCATTTGAATCATAAAAGCATGAAAAAAAAAATAATCATTTTTTGCATATCTCTTGAAACTAAAGAAATAATTTCTAGAAATCACAAAATTTTTACTCTCTGATAATCGTACAATTACCCAGGAAGGGTAATTTCAGCAAATTATTTTGCATGAAAAGGGCAGTCTACTTTTAATAGCATAGAAGAACTAAAGAAATTGTAAACTGAATTTTCTTTAATGATGCGTAAATGTACCATCAGAATATAAGAGGTTCATTAACAAATCCAAAAAATCAATTTATAATTATTAAAATCTTCATTTTTTTCATATGACTATAGAGGGCAGCATCATTGAATTTAATTTTAAAATTATTGCAATTGGAAAATATTATTTTCAATTTACAACGTTTAACGAAAATAATGAGTCATTTTTGAAAAAAAAATTGCATACGTGCACAAACATTTGCTTGCTTGGTAAAATAACAGGACGTAGTTCAATCAAAAGTTAGCATTGAGTTTAATTTTATAAAACAATATCATTTCAGCAGATTAATATTAATGTACTGCTGGTAAATTTGATGATGCTGTTTCATTAGATGCTAAGCACTTGTAATCTTGAAAATCGATTTTCCTGCGAAATTTGGTGATAAGTTTCAAGCTTTCTATTTTCGATTGCTATCAACTCTTCAACTACTTAATATCAGTTTCGATCTTCATTTACATTAACCCGTTCGCGCATTCAGAAGCGCGCATCCCAGGACGCAGCGGGGAAATTCGATTTCACGTTCAGGGCCGAAGGATTTTTCGAAGCTAAGCCTAACTCTTGTAAAGTATTTTTTTAAATTATAAAAAAATCTTTTTTTCATATAACCATTTGAAATTCACATGCATGAAATAAGTTGTTATTATTTTATATTCATACAAAAAATTGGAGTATTTCCTCCGATATTTAAGTATAAAATGATATTTAGATACATAAAATGTATGTTTTAACCACGTTTTCAGGTTAAAAAACATTATAATATGATTAGAAAAACACTTATGTGCCTCTACTGTAGTAACACATGAAACATTTTACTCAATCAAAGAATAATTTGGTTAAAAAAATAATAGGCTACTCTAAATAATTTTTAATACATTCTTAAACGAAATAAGGGTTTTAAAAAGGTTGATTTATTCACAAATAAAAATAATCAAATCAAACTTTCAAAACAACTAGTGGATGTTATTTTTCAATATTAACTATGCAGACATGCATAAAAAATAGTTTTAAAATGTTTAATTTAATTTAAATTTTTGAAAATTCCAAAATTACATTTAAATATATTATTAATCATAAAATATATTTTAAATAAAAAGTATTTAATAATAATAAGTAAAGTAGAATTATACTTTATAATAAACATTTCTAAAAAGTTATTAAGTGTTTAAAATATTTCTGAAAATAAAAGAACAATATACAAGATAATAAGATAATTCGGATTAATTGGAACCGGACCCAATCCGGATTATCCGCAGAATTTGAAAAAAAAAATGAAATAAAATATAACATACTAACAGAAAATCACCTTTATGTTAAACTTATTGAATATTTGCAGACAATAATAATGTTTGCTTAATTATTCCGAAAACATGTCAGAAAAAGTTTTTTTTATTTAGAATACGACGATGAAACAAGTTAATGTTATGGAAATTAGCCAATTGCTTCTCAAACTTGAAAAAAAAATGACCAAACCGATCCAAATTATCCGGAGATCCGGATTATCGGGGTTCTACTGTATGTAGTAATCCATCATAAATGAAATATCAAATAAAGGGTATTTGATAATTATGAGTAAGCTTGAATAACTTAAAATACATTCATGAAAGAATATGTTGAAATTAATATATATATATATATATATATGTATATATATGTATAAGTAATTAAACATATCGAACAAATGTATTCAATTATTACTATTTTGGGGCAAAACTGACTATTAATTTGAAATATACATGTTATTGTATGAGTTTATTTATCAAAATAGTCAGAATTAAATTATTATATTATAATCATTAACTCTCAAAAGTTTTACTTTTTAAAGACTAAATATTTTTTTTAAAAATCGTTATCATTTTATTCTTTATCAAAAATCTGCAGTTTTTTTGACATTTTAATGAGTATGGAAATATAATACATGGTCGTATAAAACTTAATTTAAAATGAATTAATTTGAAACAATAGATAAAATTATTGGAAAAAAAAAAACTAAAGTAAAAAACAAAAAAAGTTCTTTGAAATTTTCTTTACCGAAATAGTTCCAAGTATTAAAGAAAGCAAAGTCCTAGTATCTTTAAATTGTTTTTCTTTTCCTTTTCTGTGCAAATTAATTTACCGCAACAAAATAACATTATAAATTGGTCATATCCTTTCATTTTTAAAAAGCAGGTTTCAAAGTCGAGAAATCACAACGATATACATACAATTTCCAACACAGATTTAAAAAAAGAAAAAGAAAAGAAAAGAAAACTTTAGAAAGTATTCATTTATTCGACCTTCAACTAAGCAAATTTTCAATCCAGATAAAAATAGAAAAGAAAAGAGAAATAGAACAACGCATTAATCAGAAGCCTTAGTCATAGGCACCCAGAATGCATGACGTTTATCGTTCATGAACTCTTTCTCTTCTTCCCTATTTTCAAGTTCTGTAGAAAAATATACAGAAGACTCCCTCAAATCCGCACAGCTTGGGACCAGAGGTTTTGCGGATTTTAGAATTTTGTGGATTTCTGGTCATTGCTTTGATTACATTTTTTAAAATATAATTTGAATGTAATTATTAATGAAATCATAAGTGTAATGAATGCATACAATATACTAAAATATTAAAATAAGTAATAAACAAAAATAATAAAAAGTTACATATTTTTTTAAATGATTAAAATATTAGAAGGAAAGGTCAAGTTAATAATCAATATTGTACAATTAAATATTCCTTATAAAAGAGGAAATGTGTTTTTCCTAAATTATATAATGAAACTTGCGTCATAAAGGTACATTACTAATTCACATCAGGATCATAAAATAATGAAACTTTATTTCAGGCTAGCCAGACTTAATAACTAATAAAGCTTGATTAACACATAAATATATTTGGTAACATTGTGATTATCAATGATATTAGCAATATCTTTATTTTTTCAGAAATAAATTACTCTTTCTTCATGAATAAACATGAATTTAATAACCTTAACAAAAATTATAAATTAAAAAATGTATGGAATTAATATAAAACTGAAAAAACAAATTTTTGCACCTACATCTGAACTGAATATTTCATTGTTTACATTCATAAAATATTTGCGGATTTTAGAGAGTTGTGGATTTTAGGGGTGCGGATTTGAGGGAGTCTACTGTAATATAAATAAAAAATAAAGTTTTATCACGCATGTTAAAGATTTATGATCGAAAAGAGATTCCATTTCAAAATCTTCAGTCAGCAGCTTAAATATATGATAAAATAATCATATTTCCTTTTCACTGCAATAATATTTTGAAAAGTTAAATTAACATAGGTTTAAAAAAATAATAACAAAAAAAAAACATTCATTGATTCTATTTGTTTTTCCGGTTAGAAGGAAAAGTTTTTTTTCCCTTAATATAAAATCAAATACGATTAAGATGAATTTCTTACACGTTATACTCATATGCATAAAACGTTCCAACCGCTCGGCACGAATACTAGTCGCTAGTGATCTGAGTGCCAACAGCGCTGTCGCATATACTGGTTGCGCGGGATGTGAGTGCCAACAGTGCCGGCACGTATACCGGTCGCTCGTCCCGAAGGGGTTAAAATACAATGAACCATTCATCAAATTTTGCAAACCATGCAATTTATCCCCAAGATCTTCACGAACATAAACTAGTCGTTGGGGCCACCGTAATACTTATCCATCATGGATATGCATAACATAAAATATGAAAATAAAACGTGTGTAAACTATTTATAAAATGCATCACAATTCCAAAATAAAATTTTAACGCATATTTAAATAGTTTTAATATACATAGTAATGCTTTATTAATGATATGCTGATGAGCCAATTTCGACAAATTATGTAAAACGCCAAAATACTCAAGTAATACCGGATTGCCTAAAAGAAACATCCTTATAACTCCAAAAATAATAATCATATTAACTAACAGTTTACTGCATCAGATGAAGAGTCTCAATTAAAATATCTTTGGATCTTTTTGTTTTCAGTTAAAATATATCTTTGAATTGAAATTTGAATGAAATACAGGGTTATGAAAAATCAAAGAATGTGGAAAACAAGATTACACATATCTCAGCAACTAATAATCCAATCGACTGTGTTCTTTATGCAAAATTTGTGTTATTTTATTGCCTTTCACATCTACTACTTAAAATAAAAAATTTCGAAAATTTTTATATATCTTTCATCAGAATGAATTTTTTAGTTCCGGATAATCGAGGTTACTGATATTAAATAGACTTCGATCCATTCTTACATACTAAGTACATACAAAATTTCAAGTCTCTATCTCAATTGGTTCAGGAGATAGAGCGTTTACAGACAGACAGACGAATGGACGGCAATTTTTTTTCTAAAAGTATATTTTTCGGAAACTCCAGTATCTGAAACATGTAAATCCGTCAATAAAAATTTCGATTTTCAAAACGATTCCAAGATTTACCCAATACTATGTATGATGTTTAAGTAAAATGGTAGGGCACAAATTTAAGTCAGAGATTATCACAGACATTTTTCAGATAAAACTTGCAAACACACACGATTTGGCCACATTATGATATATGACTACCATAATTTCTGGAAGAAACGCCGCGGCGTTTACGTGTTTTAAACTGAAATCACAAGCGATGCGGCGTTTCTACCGATGCGGCGTTTACGAGCATTTTTTTTTTTCAAACAAGCGTGATATTTTTCTGAAATTTTCCGAAAATTAAAAAAAAAATCGATCATAATTCCAAAATTTCGGACATAAAATGTATCGCGAATTCCGACAAATGGTTGCAAAAACAAATTAATTTCGATTTCGTCAAAATATTGAGAAAAATGTCAATTTTCATCAAAAGACCGCAAAAAGTTACGCAAATTTCGCATTAGATTACGAATAAACGAAAATTGCATTTTCGAATGAATTTCCTGAATTTCCCCCCCCCCCTTCTTTTATAACTTTCAGAAAATTTGTTCTGAATCCGATTTTTTCCCCCGTTCCAAAGATTCAGTGATGAATCATGATGAAATGAATGAATCATGAATATTTGATGAAATGTGCTTTTTTTAAAAAGATTTTTTTAATTGATTTCATGCTTTTTTTACAAATTTCTCATTTTTCTGCATCTTTCGACAGAATTTACGTTTTTTGAAACCAATTTTCTTTTTCAAGTATTGCTTCAATTATCAAAATTCATGATTCATTCAAAGATTCACGATTCATTCCTGAAAATTTTGTGAAACGATCGTGGAAAAATCCCATGTAAGCACCCCTCTCTAATTATTTTATGATTTTTCGTCACGTTTGGGGGGAGGGGGCGGATAAACGGTATTTTACGGTACTGTTAGGAAAAAAAATCACCGTATCCGTTGGCCGCACTAAGCATATTTTTACTTTTAAACTCGTATGCGTCGCGGCGCTTATTCCCGAAAACACGGTATTTAAATAATATTATTAATTTTGTATTTATTTATTAATTTCTGATTAATAATTTCATTTTTATGATTTCTTAATACAGCTTATTAATGTGTTTCTGTTTAACATGTTAATTGCGATTACCGCGGAAATTTCACCTGCCGCGTTTACGACAATGCAGCGTTTACGACCATTTTCTAAATTTTTTGAGTGATTTTCCGCGATGCGGCGTTTACGCCGCTGCGGCGTTTCTTCCAGAAATTACGGTATCCTTCCTTGGCGACCAATTTGGTCTTCTTTAAATCCATGCTAAGCACTGCATCACGCTACTTTTAATGCAAAATTAATTTACATTTTACTTCCTCAATCCTTTTTTAAATCAGAAGATTTTGACAGAGAAATCAAGAACTCATTATTTAATACAACTTGATTAACTCGTCGTTTGGCAATAGTCGACCAAAAAACTATTGCCAAACTATAAGATTAAGTGCCAATAATGGCTGATTGTAAATGTAACATTCACTTCATCTTTATTGCATCATCAAGTGATATTTTAAGTCAACGATTTATTTGTATTTTTTATTAATATTTTGTTAATATATTTTTCTGCAGTTGTTCATATAAAAAATATGTCAATTTGTGTATTCTGGCGAGCAATTTGGCAATTTATATAATTTGGCGAAATCGGTCAATGAGATAACTTGGTATTTTTGGTAGAAAGGTGCAGGGAATAAATCACCAAGCATTATTCCTGTCATATTTTTTCATATTACATTAATTTTTTTAATGTTATCCTTTCACTCATTTGTTATTTTCAAAGTAAGACTTACATTTAAAACTGAAATATTTAAATTCCGTGGCTTTTGCTTATTTCTTGAAAGAAAATAAATATTATTCTAAATCATGACACTTAATTTTACATCAAAACATTGTTTTAATTTACCATGCGAAAAATAAAAGTAGTAACTGGTGAGTCAAAAAATGCTATTGGTGAGGTTTGCGTCTTACTGACATAAAAGTGCTAAGAATTCTTTACAACTATGGAAATTTTAGTGTTGTTTTATTCGGAAAAATTATTTTGAATTTTTAATCAAAAGAATATGAACATGAATATGTGTTTCCATATAAAAATTAAAGATGCATCTTTACTTTGACTTGGACTATTCAATGTCTTTCTCTGTGAATATATCCTTTCATTTGACTTGGACTATTATAATATAATTGAAATGATAGCGATGGAATAGTATTTGGCAATTTATCCCCTGCACCTGGCTAAAGTACCAAAATGAACTGCTTGATATATAAAAAACAAAAGTGATCTGCCAAGAACTAGTGACTTAATTTTACATGAAAACATTGTTGTAATTTACCATGCAAAAGACAAAAAAAATATTAATAGGTAAGTTAAAAAAAATAGTATTAGCAAGAATTAAGCTTGTCTAACATAAAAGTACCAAGAATTCGTTACTATCATGGAAACTTTTATGTAGTTTTATTTAATTTTTTTTTTTTTTTTGAAAATCTCGCTTTTTTAATCAAAGGGAAGCTTTGCATATGAAAATCAAAAATGTATAAGATACTCACGTGATTTGGACTATTATATTTATGAAATGATAGTGACGGAACAATATTTAGTGATTTATACCCTGCCCTGGTCATTAATACAAAACTGTCCAACTGACATAGAAAAGAACAAAGAGCCTGCCAGAACTACTGATGACAGTCACAGGATTAGGCTATTATTATAGAGATGATAGGAGACAAATTTGCCATGTCATTTTATGACATGGCAATATATTTGTATTTGATGATGTAGGACACAAAGAAGAAGCAAAAGGAAAAAGACTTCGGGAAAAAAGATGCATGTCTGATTAGGTTATAAGACTGTTATTTATGAATTGTGTAAAAAAGCCGATCAATATTCAATCAAATATTCATATAATTTTAGAAAAATACTTAGCTCATGATGGATGCAAAGAATACATGATAATGAGACATGGTTCATCTAAATTCTTTGAAAGTATTTTAAGAAGAAAATTTAACAAATACAGTCAAAGATCTATAATCCGCACACCCATAATTCACTGTTTCCTCATTGTTTTCTCATTTTTTAAAAAAATTTCTAAAAAACCGTTTTTGGATCAGCTGATTCTGTAAATTTTTTAACTGTTTATTTCATTGTTTACATTCGTAAAATAACGTGAATTATAGAAATTAGTGGATTATAGGTGTGCAGATTATAGATCTTTGATTGTAAGATTTTTTTTCACACAAAATATTTTTATCATATTTCTCTTCTATTTTTAAAAGTGTTATTTTAATAAAGCCTTTCCAATCGTTAATTACAATAACATAAAAAAATTAAAAACTATCAAAAAGTTTTATTGAAAACTAATGAACAGGTTTAGAGTTATTTGTTTTTTATCAAAATGACTCTGTGACAATTATGGAAAAATTTTACAATGTTTTATCTTATGACTAAATGCTAAGCCAAAAAAAAGATGTGATAACAGTAAATGCAACGACATATACAGGGTTCATACTCAGATTTAACATAATAAAAGACAAGAGATTTTCAAGAAGTATCTATATATTAAAAGAAACCCCATTTTTATTCAGCACACTCAAACAGCTCTCTGCGCTTGCGCAGATTCGTCAGCACACTCAAACAGCTCTCTGCGCTTGCGCAGATTCGTGCTTGCGCAGATCCGACAACAGAACCAATGAGAGAAGAGATGCTTACTGTCTCTAAATGTTAGCGTGGTATGCCCGCGTACATTGTTTGTGGATTTACTGTGTGCTGAGGTGACATATGTTTAAAATGTGCAATTAAATATCTGTATGGATTTTTTTATCGCAACTTAATTAGTGTGTTTTTAACATAGGATCAGAGTAATTTATTACACCTTAGATTAGTCGTTTCAACAATGTAACCTGGTAAGTGAGAACCTTTTTTTTTGAATGGCAATGTAACATCGGGTCGATCGAGTTTATTTATTTTGATTTTGCCCGTTTTTATTGAAGGACATAATTTAACCGTTTTTTCTTTTGCATAATACTTCTTATTTTGTTTTCAATCTTTTTTTTTTTTTTAAGTAATTCCTTATTGTGATCTTCATTTCTGCCATATGAAAAATACATTTCTATTTTGCCATGGGTACACTGAAGTAAAATATCCCTCTTACGATGTTCGCAAAAACTTTTCTCGGGGAGTATTTTTTTGATCGATGCTTAATTTTATATTTCATAATATTATTTATTTTGATTTTGCCCGTTTTTATTGAAGGACATAATTTAACCGTTTTTTCTATTGCGTAACACTTCTTATTTTGTTTTCAATCTTTTTCTTTTTTCTAAAGTGATTCCTTATTGTGATCTTCATTTCTGTCATATGAAAATTTCATTTCCATTTTGCCTATAGCATTTACATTTGTTGCATTATCATTTTGAAAATTGATAAAAAATAACAAAAGACAAAACATTGCAAATTCTAAATTCGTATTACTTAACTAAATAAACGTAGGTCTTGCAAAAAATAAACAAAATAATAAGAGATCAAAATAGATGCCTTATAAATAACTTACTTTTTTAAATCTGCAGCTAGAAAATATATATACATATATTTTTTTTAATTGGACATGCAAAAAACATTCTGAAATGTCTCAATCAATCACAAGATTTTTGTGGGGACTTCTACTGATTGATAATTTTTGTGGGGTTTTTACATAACTGAATGACTTTTTTTCCATGATTGATTAATGAATTTTATAATTTTTACCCCACATGACCAACTGTCAAACTGATTGACAAATTTTCTATTTTTCATGTGATGGATCGAGAAATTTTGTGATTTTTTTTTTTTCTGATGAACAAAGAAATGTTGCATCTTTTCTCCCTGCAATTAATGGAAGTTGTTTTTTGAAATTTGTTATTTTTTTCTTGCAATCTTTTGATGTAATTTGCCGTTTTATTGAATTTATCCTTCTTTCGTGATTTTTTTTTAAAGAAAATGTCGTTTTTTGTTATCTTTTTGAGAAATTTGTCTTTTTTTGCTATTTTTTGCGAAATTTACATTTTTTTGCGATTACCTAGACAAAATTTCTGTGCTTTTGAGATCTTTGGACGAAATTTGTGTCTTTTATGATACCTGGACAGTTTCGAAGAAGTTTATCGTTTTTCTCGGGTTCTTTCGATGAAATTGTCGTTTTGTCATGATCTTTCGATGTAATTTCCCGTTTTATTGAAGATCTTTTTGCAAAATTTGTTGTTTTTTCTGCAAAATTACCTTTTTTGTGATTATTTGACGAAATTTGCTTTTTTTTCAATCCTTTGACGAAATTTGCTGTTTACTCACAAATATTTGTCAAAATTTGTTGTTTTCTCACAATATTTTGAATTTTTTTTTCACAATATGTTTAATTTGCTATTTTTTAGAGATTTTTTTTTTGTCAAAATTTGCTTTTTTTTTCGAAATTTTTTTTAAACGTTTTGGCAAAATTTTGATTTTTTGCAATATTTTCACGAAATTTGTTTTATTTGAGATACTACCTGGACAATTTTTTCTTCTGCAGTTTTTTGACAAATTTTTTAGAGATCTTTTGAAGAAATTTGTTGTTTTTTGCAATCTGTTGACGAAATTTGCTGTTTTTTTTTCACATCTATTTACAAAATTTCCAGGTGTTCTTTTTTTTTTGGGGGGGGTATTTTGCCAAAATTTGTTATTTTTTGTAATTATTTGCCAAAATTCATGTTTTTTTTTAATACTTGGATAAAATTATTTGTTTTCTCAGGGATTTTCGGTGAAATTTGTCATTTTCTCACGATCTTTCGATGCAATTTGCTGTTTTATCGAAATTATCTTTTTTTTGTGAAATTTCTCATTTTTTTGATATTTTCAGAAATTTGTCTTTTTTTTCACCTTTTTTTTTTTTTGCAAAATTTACCTTTTTTGTGATCTTTTAATGAAATGTACCTCTTTTTTTCATCTTTTGACAAAATGTGTTGTTTTCTCACAATCTGTTTACCAATATTTGCATTTTTTGAAGTACCTAGACAAATTTAAAGTATTTTCACGATCTTTTGACGAAATTCATGTTTTTTATTATACCAGGAAATAATTATTTGTTTTCTCAGGGATTTTAGGTGAAATTTGTCGTTTTTTCTTGCCATCTTTCAATGTAATTTGCCGTTTTATCAAATTATTCTTTTTTTCGTGATTTTTTTTTGTGAAATTTGTTGGGTTTTTTTTTTTGTTATTTTCAGAAATTTCTCATTTTTTTCACTTTTTTTTTTGCAAAATTTACCTTTTTTGTGTTTTTTTTGATGAAATGTGCCTCTTTTTTTCATCTTTTGACAAAATATGTTGTTTTCTCACAATCTGTTTACCAATATTTGCATTTTTTGAAGTACTTAGACAAATTTAAAGTACTTTCACGATCTTTTGACGAAATTCACGTCTTTTATGATACCAGGAAATAATTATTTGTTTTCTCAGGGATTTTAGGTGAAATTTGTCGTATTTTCTTGCCATCTTTCGATGCAATTTGCCGTTTTATCGAATTTATCCTTTTTTTGAAAATTTGTTGGTTTTTCTTTTTTCATTTTTCTTTTTTTTTTTTTTTTTTGTTTTTTTTTTTTCAGAAATTTGTCAACATTATGTAAATGCTATAGGCGAAATAGAAATGAATTTTTCGTATGACAGAAATGAAGATCACAATAAGAAATTACTTAAAAAAAAAAAAAAGATTGAAAACAAAATAAGAAGTGTTATGCAATAGAAAAAACGGTTAAATTATGTCCTTCAAAAACAAGGGCAAAATCAAAATAAACTCGATCGACCCGATGTTACATTGCCTATCAATAAAAAAGTTAGTTCTCACTTACCAGGTTATTTGTTGAAAAGACTAATTTACTCTGATCCTATGTTAAAAATATACTTATTACATTGCGATAAAAAATTCCATACATATTTTTAATTGCCTATAGAATGAGTCAATAAACATATGTCACTCAGCACTCAGTTCAATGGGTACACTGAACTGCAGTATTCCCATCGTAAGATTACCCAGAAAAGACATTCTGAAATGTCTCGATCAATCACAAAATTTTTGTGCGCTTTTTTACATAACTAAATGACTTTTTATCCATGATTCATTAATGAATTTTATAATTTTTACCCCACATGACCAACTGTCGATTTTTTTATTTTTTTCTTCGACTGATTGACAAATTTTCTATTTTTCATGTGATGGATCGAGAAATTTTGTGATTTTTTTTTTTTTTGATAAACAAAGAAATGTTGCATCTTTTCCCCCTGCAATTAATGAAAGTTGTTTTTTTCTCACAATCTTTTGATGTAATTTGCCGTTTTATCGAATTTAACCTTTTTTCATGACTTTTTTGAGAAATTGTCGTTTTTTGTTATCTTTTTGAGAAATTTGTTGTTGTTCTTTTTTTTTTTTTGCTATTTTTTGCAAAATGTACCTTTTTTTGCGATTACCTAGACAAAATTTATGTGCTTCTGAGATCTTTGGACGAAATTTGTGTCTTTTATGATACCTAGACAGTTTCGGAGAAGTTTATCGTTTTTCTCGAGTTCTTTTGATGAAATTGTCGTTTTGTCACAATCTTTCGATGTAATTTCCTGTTTTATTGAAGATCTTTTTGCAAAATTTTTTGGGTTTTTTTGTGAAATTTACTTTTTTTGTGATTATTTGATGAAATTTGCTTTTTTTTTTCAATCCTTTGACGAAATTTGTTGTTTACTCACAATCATTTGTCAAATTTTTTTGTTTTCTTACAATATTTTGAATTTTTTTTTTCACACTATGTTTACAAATTTGCCATTTTTTAGGGATTTTTTTTTTTTTTTTTTTTTTTTTTGTCAAATTTGGCTTTATTTTTCGAAATTTTTTCATGAAAATTGCCAATTTTTTTTAGACGTTTTGGCAAAATTTTGATTTTTTGCAATACTTTCACGAAATTTGTTTTGTTTGGAATACCTAGACAATTTTTTTTTTTTTTTGCATTTTTTTGACAAATTTTTTAGAGATCTTTTCATAAAATTTGTTGTTTTTTGCAATCTGTTGACGAAATTTGCTGTTTTTTTTTCACATTCATTTGCAAAATTTCCGGATGTTTGTTTTTTTTTGGGGGGGGGGGTATTTTAACGAAAATAGCTATTTTTTGTGATTATTTGCCAAAATTTGCATTTTTTATGGTACCTAGAGAAATTTTTGTACATAGTAAATGATTTCTAGCATTTTTTAAAAAAAACTTTAACAGTAGAAAAATAATCTTCAAACATTTTCAAGAGTTTGTGACGTGTGTCGCAGCATTGCACCGATTCTGTGCCCAGGATCATGTCATGTTGGTGTTACGTTGGTAAATGGAAAAGCATATTGAAATTTTTAAGAAATATTAATTTTTTTTATAGCGGCAAAATGCTTTTTTTTTCTTTAGTTCTTTCATATTGTTGCCGTCAAGTTTTGACGGGTTTCACCTAGCCAGAATAAATATCATTAATTTTTTTAATATGTGAAATCGACATGTATTTTTGATTTATGAAAATGTAATAGAAAAGTTAGTTGAAAATGCAAATGTTTATTTGTTGAATGGGGTGGGTAATGTAAAAACAAATTAACCACTGAGAGGATCATTGTAACAGTTGTTGCTAAATGGCAAACTATAATTTGTCTTATTTTGCTGCAAAGTAAGTGAAGTATGTATATTTTGTATGAAATGAGAAATGACGGTAATTTATGGTTTATTCATGTCATGTACAATTTATTGGTGTTGTATTTGTAAATGGAAAATTATCGAATGAGAGAGATTCTAATTCTATAGCAGCATGTTTGAATGTAACTCTGCCAATTGCAGGTCATTTGCCTGGATGTAAAATGCAGGTTTTTCTTTTATTTATTGAAATTTTTGCTGAAGATTAGTCATTAAAAAATCCTTTAATAGCTGGAAAATACCTTTTATTTCTGTGGTGCCGTCAAGTTTTGACGGGTTCCATCTAGTCTATTTATTATGAGACAATTATTATTATTTTTTTTTTAAAAATAATGTTTATCAGATAATTCTTTGGAAAACATCTTGCACAAACAAATTATTTTCTCCAGTATGAATCATGAGATGTCTTTCTATTTGCAAATGTCAAGAAAATTCTCGGTAACACATTTTAGAAGCAGAAGAAATTGTATGCGTCAAGAGATGCCTTCTTAGATGAGTACTTCGAGAAAATTTCTTGGAACATAATTCACAAGCAAAAGGTTTTTCTCCTGTATGTGTCAAGCGATGGGTTTTTAGATGACCATTCTAAGAATATCTCTTGGAACATACTTCACATACAAAAGGTTTTTCACCTGTATGCGTCAAGAGATGGGTTCTTAGATCCCCATTCTGAGAAAATCTCTTGGAACATAGTTCACAAACAAATAGTTTTTCTCCTGTGTGAGTCAAGTAATGTTTTCTCAAAGTACTGTTGTCCCGAAAACCCTTCGAACATATTTCACAAACAAATGGATTATCTCCTGAATGAATACTTTTTAGATGTCTTTTTAAATGACAATTTTTAGAAAATGTTTTACAACATATTTCACAAATAAAAACTTTTTCTCCTGTAGCAATGGAGGAATGTTTTTCTTTATCCCCATTTCGAACAACGAATTGCTGTTGACTAGAGCAAGAATTTTCTTCTGCAGTCGATGACATTTTTGCATGTGAAAAAGTTTTGTTTCAGATGATGACAGGAACTTCTTCAAAGAATCAGTATTTATTGGATTGTTGCTATTTTCATCCAAGGAAAAGATTATTGAACTTCAGCGAAAACGTTTTATCTATCCTTGAATCTAAAAATAGAAAAAAATGATAAACAAGTCATTTTTATACAAAATGCATTTAATTAGAATTCTGAATTAAGTAGCTGATTTTACAAATTTCATTTTCTTAAATGGCACAATTTTATTATGTATTCTTAGACAAATGACTTGACTCGAGTGTAGGTACATTTGTGTTATATATAAAAGAAGAAATAAAAAATTATTTTCTTTATTATTTATATTTATTTATCTGAGTTTCTTTACTATATTTTATGAGCTTAACTTTGCTTTTTCTAGCTTGCTTAGTGTTGCGCTGATGAAAAACCTCGATAGTAGATTCAAAACAGCTGTTTGCTATTTTTTCATGCAATATTTTTGCATTTCTGATCGTTGGTTTTCTACTCTTATATCATTTGTAATTGCTAGAATATCTTACCAGCTAGCAAAATGCAACACTAAATTTAAAATTATTTCGACAAATTTAAGCAACTACAAAAATAGTCGATTCATGTTACTCCAAAGCATTTTCATAACATTTTTTTCTATAAAATTCAGAAATAGACAGAAGAGATGCATGGAATGAAAAGGGGAGTGGGAAGTTTATTACAGAAGTTAATATCATGAATACATCAATGTCATTTGGAAAGTTGCAATATATAGCTAACTAGTAAAACAAAAAAAAAATATTGAAGACTACCTAAAAATTTATTCCTTGCTATTTTGTTGTTCGCATGCACACAAAAAATGACATAAAAAATTAGCAAAAAAAGCACAAATGCACTAAAAAAGCAATAAAAAATAGTGTCAAAAATCAGCAAACAACAAGATAGTAAGCACTTTCAGTTTCGAAACCGGTTTTAAAAATGAAACTAACTTTGTAAAAAATATCTGCAACCAAAATCGAAAAAGTAAAAAACGTCCGCTGTCGGCATGCACCTCAGCTATCCAATGCAAAAAAAATTATTCAAAAATGTCAAAATGCGAAAGAGTTATTAGAAAAATGCTTCCCCATAGGAATAACATTAGCTCGCTAGCGTTTCCTCGAGCGAGGACAGGGGCCTTAATAACTAGCAAAGCTTGATTAATACATAAAAATATTTGGTAAGATTATGATTACCAATGATATCAGCAATATCTTTATTTTTTCAGAAATAAATTATTCTTTCTTCATGAAAAACATGAATTCAATTACCTTAACAAAAATTACAAATTAGAAAATATATGTAATTGATATAAAACTAAAAAAGTCAAATTTTGCACCTACATCTGAACTTAATGTTTCATTGTTTACATCTGTAAAATATGTGCGGATTTTAGAGAGTTGTGGATTTTAGGAGTGCGGATTTGAGGGAGTCTACTGTATAAACATATCAGCTAAAAAGAGTGTGATTACCAGTAATATCAGCAATATCTTGATTTCTTAAAGAAAATAAAAACATTCAGAAAATAAATATGTGCACCAAATTGGTGTGATCACAATAAAACAGCGATTTCATGTCTCATATGGTAACCCAGCAACTGCTGTTTATTTATTAATAAACTGTTTATTTACTTTTATTTTGATTTTTAAAATGATATAAATGTTGTAATAAAAATGATTTTATATTGATTTACCATGTGGTATAGAACAAATTTATTTTTTAGATGATTATTAATAATTATTATATATAAAATAGTTGATTTGGGAAATCTGATTAGACTGAATTAGTAGGAAAAAGGTTTGGTTCATTATTGATAAGGTCACAAAAGAACTTGTTTTACTTCGACCAGAAGCCTACCACGTGACCATCAAAATTCGTAAAAAGAAAGGTTCCAAACACTAAATGAATAGGCTATTTTTTTTTCATGCCATAGTTTTATTTTATGGATAATATTAAAGGAATATATAATATAGACTTATCAAGAGATTTTGACTATTTACAACACTTAGTGAGTTTCATCATTTGTGCATGATACCAATGATAGATCAAGTTATTATAGATGATATCAAGTTATTATAGATTATACCATATTAAGTTATTATACCATTAAGATTATTATACCATATCAAGTTATTATAGATGAACTAATTTATCGAAAAAATTAAGAATCTTAAAACAAACATGTTATTTTTTTGATGAATGAGAAAAGGGGAGAAAAAATAGCTTATCTGTATTTCCTTTGCATACGCCATCCATGCGTGCGGAATGTAGATTTTAACGGCAAGAAACATTTTGAGAATCCATGTCCACAACCTCGTGTTCTTTTCATAAAAAAGCAGAATACATCTTTATCTTCACTACCAACTCACTTGCAAAAAGGCAATAGAATAGAATAGCATAGAATGATTACTGAACGACTGGCGGGAAGTACCTGGGAGAGGGTTGCCATATTAGCCCGTATATTAAACGATCGCCAAAACAGTACAATCTAATAAAGGCAACAACAAATTGTGATACGAAATGTTGCCAAAACTGGTAAACCATACACTGGAAATTTCCAGATCATATTATAATAATGCGAGCAGGTTATTCAATTAGCCAATGAGCAAATAGGCGGTAAAAATGTATGCTTGAAAGTTAAAGGGAAAGTAGCTATTCTTGAAAGAATAAATGAAAAGATACTTTTTTTTAAAAAAAAAAGAGATATCGAAATATGGAGTTAGACTGGAATAAGGATATTGAATAATAATAACTTAAAAAAATTGAAATAAATAACTGATATTTAGGAGAGTAAATAAAATGAAATGAATTATTTTGAATGACAATGAACGAAATGAACCATGGAGATATGCAAAAATGGAGAAACATTCAAATAGGAGTGTTGTGAAAGAATCTAAATAACAGATTAATAGATTCATTTCACAACATATTCCTTGCTGTCAGAGAAAAAAAATTTGATTGCACGAATTGAATGAAAGGGAGCATTAATTGCTAAATTTCAAACTGAGTAAAAGAGAATTTTTTTTTTTTTTTTTTTTTTTTTTAAACAAAACAGACAAATCCATACCATAATATCTAAGAGATGTGGATGAGAACATAAAAACAAGAAAAAAAATATAACCAATTGAAGAGCAGAAAATCATGCACAATGATTTACATACAATTTCGTTGAAATACTATGGTCATTACAAAAATAAATATACAGTCACAAAACAAAAAAAAATAGCTGTCAACAATTTGATCTCTGGAATTCCTCTCATTATATACAATGAGTTACAAAGAGATATCTTGGTGAGTTACAATTCTGGAGCATATATCAGCATTCAGTCCAACACATGTCAGATTAACTGAAATATAAAGACAGTATAAGTAACTGAATCAAATCAGCAAATTTACAGAAAAAATTTTTGTTGACTTTATTTTCTTTTATTTTTTTATTATTAATATTTTAACAAAATGATTACTTAGTTTGTAATCAATATACAACAGCTAACTACTTTTGGTTACTTCCAAAAAGATGAAAACATAAGAGTGCTGTCTCATTATTTCAACAAAAAGAGTAACTAGTTACTTAATCATTATTTTATAAGTGAGTACTAAACAAAATCATTAACTTAAATGATTATTAACACTTATCTTTTATCACTATAATATTTCAAGTGATTAACTCAAGTATGCTTGGAAAAACATAAGAATTCTTTAAATTTCATTAAAGACAAACACTGACACTAATTTCATTATGTGTCATATAAAAAGATTAATTTAAAATTACTGACAAAATTATTATTATTTTTTTTTTGACACTTGTTTGTGACAAGAATAATTTAGTATCGACATAATCCATGTAGAAAATCACTTGGTTCTACATAAAAGAATTAAGATTTGTCAAAATGTTGATTAAATATGCAATACCTTTTTTTTTTTTTTTTTTTTTTTTTTTTTTTAAGAGAAATTAACAGATTGTTTCACTAGCATATGCTGCAAAATTCTATTTCATCTATTTATACCTTACAATTCATTTTCCCTACTAGGTATAAAGATTGAGAACTTTATATTTAATGAAACAAAAATACATATTTAACTTTTACACTAAAATGAACAATTATTTTAAACATTAAGTATATACAAAGTGATATTTTAAGCAGATTTTTTTTTTTTTTTTATTTTAGATAGATACCATTTTTGTCTGCCCATTCAATCACATATAGTACAAACTGAATGTGCGATTAAACACACATGAAAAATTTTTGAAAATTTGGTTTTGTGCATTCGCACGGGAATAAGGAGTATTGTCTGCCCATCCGGTTACAGACACTCTCAGATACCCGAAACTTCCATAAGGAAAAAAAAGGAAGAGGGTTGACTTTGACTTAAGGTCTCAGTCCTATAGGGGAAAAGGGATGTGAAAGGACTTGTTCAGAATGAACTAAATAAGCCCTACTCCTCCACATTGGTTTATTAGCCAGTGCGAGGAGTCGAGTCGACTTCTAGTAAAAAATATTTTAAGTAGAATTGTTGGTAAAAGCCAACAAGAAGGGGAGTTTCTGGTACAGTGACATGTGATGCATACAGGGCAATAATTTAGAACTGCATCACAATGTCGAAGGGAAGAAACTGTATAGCCGTAAAAAAAAAAAAAAAAAAGGTGATGGCTTTTACACAGCATCACAAAAATATTTAGAAAAGTCAAAGTCTAAAGCACACAGAAACTAAAGAGGTCATGAATTGGTATATAAAAAGGTCAAAATCCTTTCACAGAACATTTTTTTTTTAAAACATAGCAGAAATACTTTAAATGCTTGATGTAGCTGACAATAATAAAGATTGATAAGAGACATGATGATTAATTCCATAACATATTTAAAATGAATAATTTGAGAATAATGGACAAAGCAAACTTTTAGATTATTTACAATAATTTAACTTATGTGAACATTAGGGTAAAGGTAACTTATCTTAAACAGAATTTATGAGTTGCATGATTGTCTTCTACAACAAATCCATCATTCCACAAGAGGTCAACAGGAGTAGAAAGTCATTCTGCCAGCAGAACGCCAACACCAGGGAATCTCATGGGAAGAACTCTTGTCAAATCCAAACTCAGGTGGGGCGCCATCCATCTGGATCAGGAAAGAACAGAGCTGATGAAGAAGGAGTAGCTGACAATGGAGAAGAAGACATTAGTAATATTCGAAATGTGGATCAAACTTTTTTTTATTGCGAGTTGTTCTGATACTTCTGGTTCTTTGAGGACAATTTTCGGAGATTGTATTGTCTACAGAATCATTGGCATTCTCTGTACTTGTAGTAGGTACAATGGTGGGAGATTGGACTAAGTGTTCTTTTCTCTCATCTAAACGAATGAGTTTATTTTGATGGATGTAGAACGGTGAAGCATCCTCATTCTCTATTGATTTGATCTGTACTATAACAGGTGAAATAATTTTTTGAACAATGAAAGGACCTTGATTTTCCTGTTTGAAAACTTTTGGAAATTTCACCAATACTTTGTCATTTACTTGTAATTTTTGAAAGGACCTTGTTTCGCGACCTTTTTTGTAACATTGTTGTCTTTTTCTTTCATTATTTATAAACGTTGTGGTATATATCTTATCTAATATTTTAGTCAGTTCGAAGATGTCATGTGCAGTATCTAAAATCTTCCATTCAGGTTGATTTTTATAGTTGGAGTAGATATCATTGAGTTCTCTGGCAAAGTGGACAAAGTTTGGAGTGAACTGAGTTGCAGGGTGGGTAGTTGAGTTATAAATTGATTGATGAATTTTCATAGCCGTATAAATATCATAACCTTCAGTTAACATTGTATTTATGGCAGTTTTGATTTGGGTATTTATTCGTTCACTCAATCCATTAGCTTGTGGATTACAAATAGTGGTATGTTTGACATAAATCTTTATACGTTTGCAAACAGTATGGAATAAGTCACTTGTGAATTGGGAACCATTGTCAGTGAGGACAATGTGTGGTTTTCCATGAGTAGAGATGTACGAAAGAAAAGATTTGGTTATGGCAAATGCTGTGATTTGATTTAAATTATATAATTCAAGATGTCGAGAAAAGTGGTCGATAATTGTTAAGATAAATGAATGATTTTTTAACGGACCAAGTAAATCGATGGAGACTTTCTGTGATGGTTCAGTAGGTACAGAAGCAGGTAAATATGGAGTTTTAGGAGAATTTTGATTTTTTAACTTCTTACATGTCTCACAGCTGTTTACATAATTTATAACATCTGCAATCATGTTTTTCTACGTGAATCTTTTTCGAATGTTATGCAAGGTTTTGTTATGACCTGTATGAGTGATATGTGTAATCTTTATCACTTTAGGAATTAATGATGTAGGAACTACAGCCCTATGTAAAGCATTTTCTAAATTATAAGAGGCTCTATTGAAACATAGCAAATTATTTTTAGGATTTATATAGTAATCTTTGTTTTTGTTTTGGATTCTATTTTCTTTTATTTCCATAATAATTTCTTTTAACATTTTATCTTTATTTTGCTCTTCTCTTAACATTTGATCAGAAATTTCATTGTAATCATCACTATTAATGTTGTTAATTTCTTCGCATTGGTAGTTATTAATTTCTGAATTTACAACATCAGATTTTAACGGGTTTTCTTCTACCATTTTTGATTGTAACATAGGTGGTAAATTTTTATCCAACTCAAGTTTGTTGTTAGAAATTGGAAGAATGTCTTCAGATTCTACCAGTTCAGGGTTCGTGGATAAGTCTTGATGTGGTGGATCTTCTTGTAATCTGCTAAGGTAATCAGCTAATATGTTTAGTTTACCAGGGAGATGTTCGAATTTATATTGGTACTCTGACAATTCCATGAGCCATCTTGTGATAATGTCAGTGGGTGATGTTGACTTTTTGTACTTTTCAAGAGGCTTAGAGTCTGATAATACGAAAAACTCTCTGTTGTAAACATGGTGCTTAAATGCAGTTATGCCTTTAAAAATAGCATACAATTCTAATTTTAATGCTGGATATGTTTTTTCGGATTGTGTGAGTGATTTTGAAAAATATGAAATGGGATATAACTTATCACCATCAAATTGCATTAAAATTGCTGATATGGCATTAGAAGATGCATCTGTGTTTATGTAGAATGTTTTGCTCCAATTTGGTAAATGCAAGAAAGGTTGATTAAAAAATATCTTTTGTAATTTTGTGAAAGACTGGTCATGTATATGAGACCATTTGAATTTAATTTTAGGTGAAGTTAGTACAATTAAGGGAGCTGCTATTTCAGCAAACTGAGGTATTAGGCTCCTATAAAATGATGCTAGTCCTAAGAAAGACTTCACTTGTTTCTTTGTTTTTGGGATAGGGAAACCTGTTATTTTTTTATATTGGACTCAATTGGTGAAATGGTTCCTTTTTGAATAAGAAATCCTAAGAAATTGATAGATTTAGTGTGAAATTGGCATTTTTCAGGAGATAGAGTTATGTTGTGTTAGAGAGAACAGCGAATAGTTTTTCTAGGGTCTCTAGCATTTGTTTAAATGAATTTGCACCAATAACCATGTCATCTTGGTTTTCACACTCAGTTAATTGTATAATTTGGTCCACTAGTTGTTGAAATGTGGAAGCCGCCGTCTTTAAGCCAAAAACGAGCCTGTTATATGTGAAGGTACCCCACGGTGTGATAAATGACAGTTTGTCTTGAAATTCCTTAGGTAGGGCTACTTGCCAGTATGCATTTAGCATATCCAAAGTCGAGAAAAATTTATATTTTGACAGTTGCGAAATCAAGTTATTAATTTTAGGCAAAGCGTAAGAAGCAGGGATGATGATTGCATTAAGTAACCTTAAATCTAGGGCAAGCCTGTATTGTTGTTTTTTGTTGGGGTCTGTCCTTTTTTTCTTAACAAGTAGCATTGGACATGCCCAGGAAGAGTTGCTACGATTAATGATGTTTGCATTTATCATTTCTGATAATTGAGATTTTGCTTCCGCCTCTAATGCTTGTGGGACAGGAAAAGGTAAAGCCTTAATGGGATGAGAATTTAAAAATTTTATTTCAGGGGTCACTAAATCTGTATGACCAAGAGTTTTCAAATTCTTCGAAAATATTTGTGAATTTTGGAGAAGTGTCTTTAATAAATTGTCTCTCTGATCAGAAGGAAGGTGAGCAAGTTTAAAGTCCTCTTTATTCAATTGTTCTTGCCTAAGTTTTATAACTTCTTCTGATGGTACAATTAAATTACACTGTTCATAAAATTCAGAATCAAATTTGTATTCTTGGATGTCGTCTTGTGTTAAATTAGTATAATAACCAAGAATTTTGTTTTTGTTGATGTGTACAACCTCATTAGAGTTGTTTTCAATTATAATAAGGAACATGTTCTGTTGAATATGTTCTAACGAATGAATTGAATCAACAAAATGTTAAGTTATGGTGGTGTAAACAGAAAAAATTCATTAGGAATTTTTTTGTATTTTACTCTAACATATACACAGTCTTTTGGATTAATTGTAGTAGTACATGCATTCAGAATCTGATTACCCTTTTCATAATTTATACCATTTGAGTTAGATGATTTTATTGAATTCACAACAGTTTGTTGTTCCTGAACTTCATTTGTATTTACCATAGGAGTATCATTAGATTCCTTTACACATGTTTCATTTTGCTTCTCAACATCATTACAATACATTTGATTATATGGTACATCAGACTGACATGCTTCATTGTTATTAGAGATTATGTTATGACAATCTGTTATGTCCAAATCAAACCAATTTGTTAGTTTATCACAAGAATTCATTGTATTTATGAGATTGACTTCATCATTAACAAATGGAATTTTTTTATCTTTGACAAGGATGGCATTAAAACTAGTAGGAGCTATCGTGATAGAAAATTTTGAAAGAAAGTCAAATCCCAGAATAACTGCAAATTTATTATTATTTATTTGAGTAATGTAAAGATTATGGGAGAAATGGATACCATGTATTCTCATATTAATTTGAATACATCCAGAAAATTTAACTACAGAATTTATAGTTTTAATTGACACTTTTCTTGAAAGATATTTGTATGGGATTTGTTGTTTTAAGAAGTGGAAAAAGTCTTCATCTATAAATGATAAACTAGAACCTGTGTCAAGCAAAGCATTTTGCGAAATTTGATGAAAATTTATACTAATGCAAGGTAATGGGACAGATTTTTCAAAGGCAGAAAAAATTCTATGATTAAAGTCATCTTGTTTTTGTACAAAACTTTCATTATTGGGGTCCACTGTAGATTTAGAAGGAAGTTTACTTGGTGTGTACGATAATGATGTATTTACGCTTTTATTCATAAAGATTCTTGTTTTCTGCCGAGGAGAATTTGAGATTTCTGGCTTTGGTTGAGAAGAGGAGGCCAAATCGCCAGAAACATTCAACCACGTTGCTCGTTTAAATTTTCTTTAGAATTTGAATTTTTTTTCTGACTTTCGTCTGATTGATTATAATTACGTTTATGTCTGGGGACTCTTTTTCCAATTAATTCCAAAAAATCATAACATTGAGGCATTAAGTGATGACGTCTGGAACAAAAGTTACAAGTTTTTGTATAACGATTTGGTTTTTGATAATTTTGCTTATTATTCTTAAAGTTTTCATATGAGTCGCCTCTATTTTTATGTTGAAATTTTTGGAAGTCTTTTTTCTGATAGAAGTTCTTTTGTTTCTTGAATTTTGATGTTTTGGGAGTGTTTTCATACTTTACATGAAAATTTTCCTCTATTTTTGCCACTGGTGACTTATTGTCATCAAATATTTTTTTTAGCTGTTCAGCATTTTCAAGAATTTCATCAAACGATTTAAGTTCATGTTCTAAGATTTTGATTTTTATATTTTTTGGTAAGGCGTTGACAAACAGATCTTTTTTTAGTTCACAAATTGCCAATTGATCCAATTTTGGATATTTCTGGCATAAGGCTTTGTCAAGCCTGAGTGAAAAATTATTTAACGATTCACTTTCCTCAATTTGAATTTCATTGATATTTGTTGACACATTTTTAGGTTTGAAGAATTTTTCAAATTCTTTTTGACTTGCGTCTAAATCATCTTTGCATTTAGTGGAACAACAGTCCAGAAAAAATTGCAAAGCTGGACCTACCAATTTGCTTTTGAACAGTGCGAGTGTTTCTTTATCAGTTAATTTATAAATTGATCTTACTTCTTTAATTTGTTCGAAAAAAAAAATGTGACAAGTGTAGGATCCCCACTAAATGATTGAATTTGAATATTAATATGTTTAGCCATTGTAAAGAGCAAAAACAATTTCAAAAGAAATTTTCCCTTTTTTTTTTTTAATAAAACTAATTGAAAGTTATTGACTTGCATAATACTCTTCAAGTATATTTATACACACTCAATATTAAATTAATTCAATTATTTTAAATCAATTTCAACATAAAATGTACACATATTGAGAAAGAAGAAAAAAAATACCATGTGAAAAGTTATTCATATTATTACAAATGTAGATCTTCATTATTATATATATATATTTTTTTTTTGCATCAAAATATTATGAGAATACTATTAATATTTATTCTTCAGTATCAACTTTTCATTTTATGTCACACACATAAATTATTTCAAATGTACTGAATTTCCTTAAATATCAACCATACTCCAAATGCAATACATAATCATCATAAACATATACACTGAATCTTTTCACCATTTACTGGTATCATATCATTTCAAAGTGTACGAATTTCATATTGGAATTTTTAGACCACTTGTAAAAATAATAAGTGATTATAATAATTACTATAGTTCATATTATCACTTCAATTTTTAACTCTTATTTTAGTTTCACACAAAATTTTTTTTTCTTTATCAAATTCCAAGTTATTTATATTAGGCAATTGTTTCATGAGAAATTATGTATCTTATATTAATTCTCATATCTATTCTTCTAATATTTATGAAGAAAAAATTTAGGCTTCAGGTGAAGAGGGTTTCTGCACCACATGTTGTAATTAAATAATAATTAATGATTTACCATGTGGTATAGAAACATTTATTTTTAGATGATAATTAATAATTTTATATATGAAAATAGTTGATTTGGGAATGCTGATTAGACTGAATTAGTAGGAAAAAGGTTTGATTCATTATGATAAGGTCACAAAAAAACTTGTTTTACTTCGACCAGAAGCCTAGAACAAAGTCACCATAAAAAAATGTAGAAAATTCTACTAACTAAACTAGACTGCATTCTTTAAGATAACATAATTAATTTAATGTAACAGTTCTTGAAATTGAAAGATACACATTTTGTATTATTGCCTAGTTTGACCACACAATTAATTCTTATGCAAGAATGAAATTCATTGTGCATGAATATGCTCAAAAAATGAGAAATTATGAACTTCAGGATTTTACGTAAATATTAAATATACAGGAAAAATTATGCTTAGCTTATTGTCTTTTCCTTAGACGATAGCCCAGAATAGACGAGCAGGACTTCCTTTCAGAGTCATCATCGCATGGCATCGTGGACAAAAAAAAAATGGTCGTACTCTCTTTGCACTTCCATAGCCAACAGAAGCCCTGAAGAACAAACTCACAACACCAGAAGAGAAGTAACTCACTATCTGAACGACTGACGAGAAGTACCTGGGAGAGGGTTGCCATATATTAGCCCGACGCCAAAAAGGTACATTAAGCAATCGCCAAAACAGTACGATATTATAATGACAACAACAAAATGTAAATAAGAAAAAATGCCAAATCTGGTAAACCATATACTGGAAATTTCCAGATCATATTATCATAATGCGAGCATGTTTTCCAATTAGCCAATGAGCAAATAGGCGGTAAAAATGTATGATTGAAAGTTAAAGTACCTATTCTTGAAAGAATAAATGAAAAGATACTTTTTTTTAAAAAGGAGATATCAAAATATGGAGTTAGACTGGAATAAGGATATTGAATAATAATAACTTAAAAATTGAAATAAATAACTGATATATTTAGGAGAGTAAATAAAATGAAATGAATTATTTTGAATGACAGTAAATGTAATGAACCATGGAGATATGCAAAAATGGAGAAGCACTCAAATAGGAGTGTTGTGAAAGAATCTAAATAACAGATTAATCGATTCATTTCACAACAGATACTTTGTCGTACGATATTCCAAGAATATGGTACAATCTGCTCAAAATAACTTGAACCTCCCTTTCTATCGAATTTGGAACATTCCGACTTCTCCCTTCTTTTTTACGTTGTCTTTGGATCAGCCCACTTCGTATAAAAGAATTCAGCCTTCGACTTTTACTCTTTTGTTGTTTTAACCCTGATGATGAGCATGACATGCTCGAAAGTACGAGGTTTTATTAATAAAAAACACCTTTAAGTAATCTGAGTATTTTGTTTTGGTTTTATGTATAAATAATGTGAATTAAAGGATTCGACATACGCGATATGTTATATCATTTTAATCTTATATTTTACCTTTTTTCTTATAATGATTAATTTCCATTCATTTTACATTTAAAACTGGTTTATTTATTTATTTTTTTTATTTGTGAAAAAAGTAATATGCTAAATCATTTGTTGTAATTGTCATTTTAATTTACGCCTAATATTTGCTATTTAAAACTGGATTTTTACTAATTAATGTCCCATATTACGCATCACAAAATATAATATAAAACATTTAAAAAAATATATGTTAGAAAATTTTAATGCACAAAGTATGTTGTACATCACGAACGAATGAACTAGTGAATTCATTAATTTGTTGTAAAAAAAAAATAGATTTTATTACTAACTTATGTTAGTAATTAGAAAGTTAATTGTTTAGAAACCTGTAGTTCTTGATAGATCTTCAGGTTTGAACGCTTAAAAAATTAAAAAACAAATTTAAGTTAAAAAAAGAAAAAGAAAACTATTTTAAGGAAAACAGGATATTTTTTCTCTGCTAGGATATTTATTGAATACTGGAAAATATCATGCAGAAACATAAAACACAGTTTTAAATGCAAACAGCTATTGTTGATATATAAACAAACCCTTGAAACTATTCAGGAATTCACTTTATGAAAAAGAACCTATAGCCAAAATATGAAATACATTGGATAATTGTGCATAAAAAACAATTTATCTAATTTAAGGAGGGAATAATCGCCACCACTCCCTTTTTAATTAGCAAAAGAACCCCTTAATTTAGCTTTTTTGAAATCTATTATAACTTCTTGTTCCTGGTACAGTTTAGAGAGAGCGGTTTTGCACCGATTAAGCCTGATATCTACAATGTATTCTGACAAACGCTTCTTAAATTTCCTGGTTGTCATTCCAATGTAATCTGCTTTCTTTTTGTTCTCCATTATTGTGGCTGGGATTAAATTTACACCTGCTGAATCTTCCATGGGGATAGGATCGATGCTATTGTGAACTCTTGTGCTTAATTTATTAGGGAGGGGAGCAATTAACTAATCAGGGATACCCCTTATCTTTAAGAACCAACATTCAAAATTTGAAGCAAATCGAATAATTCTTCGTAAAAACCATTTATTTATTTTAAGGGTGGTTATCCTTATTCCCCCTCTATACTTAACCACTAAACTCTCAAAATTTTCAAGGCATTATATACTGTGACGACGTAATGACAACTTTAATTGTGGCAGAAAATAGATAGCGAAGTCTTATTGAGAAAAGGTATGCAGGGGTGAAAGTATCTTCATTCAAAAGCTGAGAAGGATAGGTGCTATTGACATCAAGGGACATGCCTACAAAATGATTGCACTGGTCTAGTGGCAATGAGCTGAAGGGGACACTCGGATTATTGAGCATTGAGAGGGAAGGAAGGTAAATGTAAGAGAGATGTGTGCTGGTAATGTACAAGAAAGGACATTGATGTAAGATGACTTACACGTGCTAAGCGAAATGTAATATTGGTATGTAATTGTAATGTCGTTTTATTTATTTATTTATTTATTGATCTATGGTTCTAATAAAGAACTTGAGGAATTAAAAATGTGTTATTGATGAACTTAGCAAATAAACCAACTGAGTAAAGGGAAACGCAGGCCGTGACGCCATAATACTATATATAAGCCTTATCAGAAAGAACCTATATCCAAAACTTGACACACATTGGATAACTCTGTTTAAAAACCCAATCATCTTATTTGAGACGGAAGGGGGAGAGGTAATCGTCGTTTCCCAAAACTAATCAGGCAAGCGTCTTTTCAGTATGAACGTATATCCAAAAATTGAACCAAAGCAGTTATTTCAGCATGAAAACCCCATTTACTTAAATTAAGAGCCCCCCAGCCCCTTCTTTCATACTTAACCAATAAATCCCCAAAATTGATAATAAATTCCCAAAATTAATTCCTTGTCACTTTTTTCTGGTAACATTTTTTCCTTGTCCTTTTTTTCCGGTAACTTTTTTCGGTGTCACTTTTTTCCGCTTTTGTAGTTTGTGTTAATTTTTTACCTAGATTCAGGCAAGTAGACATCATGATTAAAAATCTATGTAACTGAGAAATGTACTTCATTTCTTGATAAAATCTTTCAGAAGACGATTCTCACAGTGGATGATTTGAAACGAATTTACGACGTGGTAGCGACAAAAAGAAGGAAAAATGGCTGCCATGCGATCGAAATCGCTTATAACTCGTTAACTTATATATATATATATATAAAAGACTGCGACTTTGTTATCTATAAGCAACTTATTCCCCCCCCCCCCAGAGCCGAATTCTGGCTGCGCCACTGCAACAAATGATATTTAAGTCAACTTAGCAAATAAACCAACTGAGTAAAGGGAAACGCAGGCCGTGACGCCATAATACTATATATAAGCCTTATCAGAAAGAACCTATATCCAAAATTTGTATTTTTATTAATATTTCGTTAATATATTTTTTCTACAGCTATACAGATAAAAAATATGTTAATTTGTGTAATCTGGTAAGCAGTTTGCCGATCGACCAATTTTGCCAAATGATAAAAACTGACTAATCTGGTAGCATTATTCCTGTCGTATTTTTTCATATTACACTTATTATTTTTTTAATGTAATCCTTTCACTCATTTTTTATTTCAAATATAAAACTTACGTTTATAACTGAAGCATTTAAAATTCACGGTTTTTGCTTTTTTCTTAAAAGAAAAATGAAAAAAAAAATAATACTGCAATCCCATGACATTTCATTTCAACATCAAAACATTCTTTTAATTTACCATTTGAAAAATAAAAAAAATGCTTTTAGCGAGAATTATGCTTATCTAACATAAAAGTTTCAAGAACTCCTTTCGATCATGGGAACTTTTATGCATTTTTGTTAAAATAATAATAATAATAATTTTTTATCAAATGGAAACTTTGCATATAAAAATCGATTATGTATACGAAATTCATTGGTTTGTTTGGAGTATTATAGTATAAATGAAATGATAGCGATGGAACAGTATTTGGCGATTTATACCCTGCGCTTAGCTATAATACAAAAATGTCCGACTGACATAGAAAAAAAAGTCTGCCAGAACTATTGATGGCAATCACATGACTTAGGCTATTATTATAGAGATGATAGGGGGCAATATTGCCATGTCTAAAAACTGTTTGTATTTGATGATGTAGATCACAAAAAAGAAGCAAAAAAAAAAAAAAAAAATAAGACCTCAGAAAAAAGGGCATGTCTGATTAGCTTAAAAAACTGTTATGTATGAATTGAGTAAAGATGACGAATCAATATTCAATTAATTATTTATATAGTTTTTGTAAAATACCAAGCTCATGCTGGGTTTAAAGAATACATGAAAAAGATACATGTTTCATCTAAATCCTTGGATACATTTTCAAGAAGAAAATTTAAAAAATAGGTAAGATTTTTCTATTTTTGCACACTTCTCTTCTTTTTTTAAAGCTATTCCTGTCACTTAAGTATTTGGGGTACAATTTATCCTTTTCAGGTCGGATTATTTTTTTTAATTTTAGCAGAAAATTAATTTACAGTAAAATAACAAAAATTAAAACTGTCCAAAAGTTTTACTGAAAACTAATAAACAGGTCTGGAGTTATTTGCTTTTTATCAAAATGACAACAGTGACAATTATGGAAAATTTTTAGTTATTTTATTTTATTACTAAATGCTAAAACAGAATAGATGTGATAATAGTAAATACAACACACAAGGTTCATACTCAATTTTAACGAAAAAAAAAAATATATACATATATAAGACTTTTTTAGAGGTATCTATTTAGTATCAGACAAACGTTTTTTTAAAAAAAAACGGTTATGAGATAATCTATTGGAAAACATTTTGCACAAACAAAACATTTTCTCCTATAGCAATCATGAGATGTCCTTCTAGTTGACAATGTCAAGAAAATGCTTTGGAACACATTTCAGAAACACAAAGATTTTATCCTGTATGCGTCAAGAGATGCATTCTTAGATGACCATTACGAGAAAATCCTTTGGAACATATTTCACATACAAAAGGTTTTTCACCTGTATAAGTCAAGCGATGCTTTCTTAGACTAGTATTGTCAGAAAATCCTTTGGAGCATAGTTCACAAGTAAAAGGTTTTTCATTTAAAACACTGACAGACCAGCTCCCTTTTCAAAAAAAAGAGGTGGATGGGATTTCTTTTTCAGGAAGGAATTTTTTTAAAGATAGTAAATTTCTAAGTTCCTTCATTACTTCTACAAATATTAGCTCAAGTGAATAAGACAAAAAGCATTCCCGCAGTTCAGATTTTTATTTTTGCGCATAAAAGTTTCAAATTCAAACAACGTTCTTAGAAGAAAGAAAAAAATAATAAATACTGAAATAAGATTTATTCAATTTAGCTATTTTTTTTAACCCAGTGTTACTTTATGAATGAATCCTTCAAATATTTTGTGCATTTTCCAAGCAATTGTTTTTAATTGTTTTGTTTAATTGCTGTTATGTGTGTACTTCAATGTAGTGTTGGGTCTTTCTCGCTGTTGTCATTTTCTATCATAAGTGTAAGAAGTAAAAATATTTTAAAACTATAACTCGCTCAGTCTCAGGATCTTCGAAAAATGCATGGCAGTAGTGATGGGTGATTTCAAATTTTTAAATCGATACTATGGCCAGTTTGACTTAATCGATACTATAAATTTTTTAATTGATTTCTCTAAAGGTAATATTTTCATTTACCTTGAAAAATCGAAGATAAAACATTCGGATGTGCCAATTTCAGAATTTCTTATTTTATCTTATACACATTAAAACTTTGAAACCCACATTGTCAAATTTAAATGATAACTTATGCCCATCATGAGGATTCAAAATACATAGGTTTACTGATGGCACTGAATTCAGACACTTATCGCAAGGAGGAGCTTCCGAGGAGGACAGTTCTGGGATTGGGGGGGGGGGGGGAATGGCACTTTTTGACCATTGAAAACTCAAAACCTCAAATTTTCCGTGAATGGGGGCGGGGAACATCCCTAGGGCTCTGAAAATGAACACTATTCATTAAAGTATGTGCATTTTAAACGAAAATATCAGCACTAAATTCTTCAATCAAACTGTTGAATTTTGGCTCACACCCTCTTTGATGTCTGCAACCACAATTTGTAATTCAAAGAGCATAAAAGCGACACCTTTTGGGCAGTATACACCCAAGCCTAATAAATATCCATTTATGTGATTAGAAGTAAAAATCTTTCACATAAATAGGTTCATTTTATTTCAATATCAAAGAATATTAATTTTATTTTCATTGTATGACATCATATTTGTTTGTATCTTTGTACAATTAATTTATCCGTTTTCCCTTTTAAAAAAAACTCAAATGGGGTAACATCCCCAGTAATTGGCATGCACCAATGATTGGCACATCCTACAAACATGTCCTAAAATAAGATTTATATCCAGTCTTTTAAAAATGCAAGACCATATACCAGTTATATGCTCATTTAGTTAAAGATTATAACTTTGATTTATTTTATTAGATGACAATAGAGCCTAGGAAAGAGAAACAACTATGGCTTGCATCAAATTAGCCATTTTTGTTGCAAATGCTTCTTCTTTGGCTTAAGGAAGGCATCCTTTTCAATTCACTATTATCTGATTTATAATATATTTTATATTTTAATTGATAACAGTTTTGTATAGTTAAAAAGGGTTACTTTAATTGTGTAAAAGTATTTTTGACACAAATATTTGGATTTCTGAATTAATGATAGATGCCAATTAATGGTGCTTCAATTTTGCTAGTTCCAAATAATTGGCACCTATTCCAGTTACAAGGAATTCGCAAGGAATTTGAGATTAAACCACTTATTTTGGAAGTACTTTTAAAATTAGACTAATTTTGTTTATCATTTTTTTATTTGAAAATATAAATTTTATCAGTAATTGGAATCCATTAAAGCTTCATATGACAATTACTAGGGACAGCATGACAATTAGTGGGTAGTAATATAAGTATATTGTATTGTTTTAAAGTGTTCACATTTCAGACTAATATGCTGATTTCTTACTCTCAAAAACCTGAAATATGGCATATTCATCTACAATAAATTAATTTAAAGCGATTAAACACAATGCAGAATGTAAAGTTTTTTTAAATATAAACATGTGGCAATTACTGGATCACAAGGTGTCATACATTGGTGCTCTAGGTGCAAATTACTGGTGATTTCAGCAATTTTTTATAAATATATTTTTATAAAAATACTTTTCTATTTTTTTTTTTTTTTTTTTTTGCTTTGTTTTTAGTGGGCAAAATAGATGCACAGATATGCATTTTCTGATTCAAAAATATTTCCAAGGAAATAGCTTATTTCTTTGTAATGAAAATTTAAGTAAGTTTAAAGACAGACTCTTAATGTGCCAATTACTGGGGATGTTACCTTATAATATTTATATATTATGCATATTTATTACATTATATGGATCAATTGTTGTTGCTAGGTAATAAATAAAAAAAACGAAATGCTGAAATATGTATATTTTAAATGAAAAAATTGTAAAACAAATGCATAAAAATTACCAATATTTATAGAAATAATTTTACAAATCTGACAAATGCACAGACAAAATTTCAAAATAATAGAAATAATATAAGACCCGTATTGGGAAGTTTTAGTACCCATAATTTATCATTCAAATCTATTGCTCAAAAGAGCCATTTTCTTTCAACAAATGAAGAATTCAAAATTGTTTGAATTGTCATAGGAAAGCATTATGGTGCAAAATTCAATGCTCAATACAGTAGACTCCCTCAAATCCGCATAGCTTGGGACAACTGGTTGTGTGGATTTCTGGTCACGGCTTTGTTCACATTTTTTAAACAGTAATTTGAATATAATTAACAATGAAACCGAAAAAAATGAATGCTTACATTATAATAAAATACAAAAATAAGTAAAAATTTAAAATAATATGTTTAGATAATTTTTAAAATGGATAAAATATTAAAAGTCAAAATCAAGTTAATAATCAATTATGTATAATTGAATATTTATTATAACATGAGATGTTATTTTCCAATGGAACTTACCTGATAAAGATACATTACTAATTCACAATGAAATCATGAAATAAAGAAGTTTTATTTCAGGCTTAGCCAGACTTAATAAGGAAAAATGTTTGATTAATGCATAAATATATTTGGTAATAAAATATGTGATTAACAATGATACCAACAATAACTTGAATTTTTCTGAAATAAATTTGTTATCCCTACATAAAAATACATGAATTCAATAATATTAATGAAAATTACAAATTAAAATATGTATGGAATTGTTAAAAAGCTAAAAAAGTCAAATTTTAGTTCTACATCTAAGCCGAATGTTTCATCTGTAAATTATGTGCGGATTTTAGGGTTGCATATTTTTTGGATTCTACTGTATTTAAAGAACGAATAAACTAAACATAAAAAGAAACTATACAGCTAAATCAAAGTATCTTGTGAACGTACTTAGTTAATTTAAAGGAAATCAGATGTTTTGTATGCCAGTTATTGTGAAACAGACAGAAACTAAAAATATTCAGTCTGCAAAGTAAGCCTTTATGGGCATTTTGGTAATTACTGCACATACTACTATTTACTTACGTCATCGAGGGATTTTGAAGTCGATGTTTCATTTCTATTTTTTTTCAATACAGTAGACTCCCTCAAATCTGCATTCCTAAAATCCACAACTCTCTAAAATCCACACATAATTTACAGATGTAAACAATGAAACATTCAGTTCAGATGTAGTTGTGCAAATTTTGACTTTTTTAGTTTTATATCGATTCCTTGCATATTTAAATTTTTGTTAAGGTTATTGAATTCATGTTTTTTCATGATGAAAGAATAATTTATTTCTGAAAAAAATTCATTCATAATCACAAACTTATCAAATATATTTGTGTATTAATCAAGCTTTTTTAGTTATTATGTCTGGCTAAACCTGAAATAAAGCTTCGTTATTTTATGATCCTGATGTAAATTAGTAATGAGGCACGTTTCATTGAATAATTTAGGAAAAGCACATTTAATCTTTATAATGAATATTTAATAGTACATTATATTGATTATTAACCTTTGCTTTTAGTATTTTAATCATTTAAAAAATTATCTAAATTTTTATTATTTTAGTTTATTACTCATTTTAATATTTTACTACATTGTAAGCATTCATTATACTTTTGATTTTATTATTAATTACATTCAAATTACTTTTAAAATATGGAAACAAAGCAATGACCAGAAATCCGCAAAATTCTGAAATCCGCGAAAACCTCTGGCCCCAAGCTGTGCGGATTTCAGGGAGTCTACTGTATTTTGCTATTTTATTTATTCCTCTGTTATTAAACATAAAAATTACATTAATTTGTGTAATTTGATTCCTGGCATCTCTGATAGCTTTATGGCAGCTACAGAAATAAGATCTTCGTGGCTTTCAATTGATGGTACGGGAATCTCACGGTACTGGTCGTAATTTCGAATACCTTTTGTTAGTAAAACCTTTAAATAATTTTTTTCTGTCAAATTAACATATTACTGTTTTTCTGCTGTCTCTGTTGCTTTTTCCTGCTTCCTTTAATCGTAACTCGCAAAAAAGGCATTTCCAACGTTAAATTCCTATGTGATTCCGAGTCGTCTTTGCATCCCTAACATTTCCTGGAAGTATGTTCATCTGGAAGGAAAATACCCATGAATAATGCCATTGAAATGTCGAAGATGTGTTGGAAGAGCCCTCTATCAGAAAATGAGGACACCAAAGCTGTACGTCATTTTTAATGAAATGATTACCGAGGGAATGATCTACACGCAAACCGCAACAAAATCGATTAGTTTGCCCGCTGTTTATGAGCGTTTAAACCCCCCCCCCCTAGGTTCACAGTTTGATTTTCGCTAGTTACCCGATCCCAGTGTTTCCATTTTTGAGCTTAAAATTTAAGTTAAAGTCTAAACTTTAGAATAATTTTATCCCCATACACAAAATAACGGTAAAAAGTGGTTGTTTCTTACTCCAAAGTCTAAAGCGCCTTCTATCGAAAACTTCTGAACGTAACCTTTAAATTTTTTTTGAAAAAATTCGTGATATAAAAAATGATTTTAGCGAAAACCGCAAATGAATTGACCCTTTTTTCCGTTTTTTATCATCGTTTGAAGTTTTGGACCTTAAAATTTAATGGCCCCTAGCTCCTAAACAAGACGCTTGCGCCCCATGGTTTTCTATTTAATGTGTGTCTGCATGTCTACTATCACCCCTCAAAACTTGTCGGTCTGGTAGCGAAACACCCTGTATATTTGAAGAATAATATTTTCTAAGTAGGTGTAAAATATTGTGGAACTAAAGTTGTGTTTTAAAGATTTGGCGACCTTGAGGAGAATTATTATCTTTTCAAGCAAGAGGAGATCTTAAGTAACCAAATAAAACTTTTTAGTAGGTGAGAGTCCAAATATTTAGAAATTTGCATTTTTGGGACACCGTATTGAGGGATTTTGAAGTCAGTGTTTCATTTCTATATTTATCATTATTTACCTAATTTGTTTCTTCTGTTATTTAAGATAAAAAATTGCGTCAATTTGTGTAACCTGGTGAGCAGTTTGGCAGTTTATGTAATTTTGCAAAATTGGTGGATGGGATTTCTTTGTTAGATGGGTGTAGGGGATAAATCAAAGCAATATTCCTGTCGCATTTTTTCCTATTTCATTATTTTTTTCATGTAATCGATTCACTCATTTTTTATTTAAAATACCACACTTATATTTAAAATTGAAACGTTTTAAATTCATGACTTTTGCTTATTTCTTTTTAAAAAGGAAAGAAAAAAAGTAATAATACAAAAAACCACGACTCTTAGTTTGGTACTACTTGATTATTCCATCGGGCAAGAAACTATCGCCAAACTCTACGATCAAATTACCAATAACGGCTTACTGTATATGTCACATTCACTCGATATTAAATACAAAACCCATGTTTGCTACAGCATCAAGTGATTTTAAATTCGACATTTTATTTGTATCCTTTTTACTATTTAATTTGTAATTTCATTATTTAAAATAAAAATTGCATCAACTTGTAGAACTTGGCTAATAGATTGGCGATTTCTAAAAATTCGCGAAATTTGTCGACGGGATAACAGAGTGGTACCCTTAATTTCAACACCAAAACATTGTTTTAATTTACCACTCAGAAAATAAAAAGTGCTAAAAGGTGAGTTAAAAAATGGTATTGGTGAGATTTGCATCTGGCTAACATAAAAGTACCAAGAATCCTTTACGATTATGGGAACTTTTATGTAATTTTATTCGGAAAAATAATTTAGATTTTTTTTAAAGAAAAGGATTCTTTGCATATAAAAAGCGAAGACGTATATGACAGTCACGTGATTTGGACTATTATAATAAAAGTGAAATGATGGCGATGGAACAGTGTTTGGCGATTTATTCCTTGCACTTGGCTAAAATACCAAAATGGCTGCTTGATGTATAAAAAACAAAGTGATCAACTCAGAACTATTGATGGCAGTCACATTGATTAGGCTATCATTATAGAGATGATAGGAGGCAATAATGCCGTGTCATAAAAAGTTAATGTATTTGATGTTGTAGAACACAAATAAGAAACAAAAGAATCAAGACCTTAGAAACAAAGTGCATATTTGATTAGCTCATAAAACTATTATTTATGAATTGAGTAAAGATGATGAATCAATATTCCATTAATTATTTATATAATTTTAGAAAAATACTCAGCTCATGCTGGGATCAAAGAATACATGATAATGAGACATGCTTTATCTGAATCCTTTGAGTTTTTTAAGAAGAAAATTTAACAAATAAGTTTTTTTGCACAAAAATATTTTTAGCATATTTCTTTTCTGATTTTAAAAGTGTTACTTCAATAAAACCTTACCTATTGTGTAAAAAATAGATACATTTTATCCTTTTCAGGTGACATTAAGTTTTAATTTTAGGGGAAAGTTACTTTTCAGTAAAATAACAAAAACTAAAACTATCAAAAAGTTTTATTGAAAACTAATGAACATGTCTAGAGTTACTGCTTTTTTATCAAAATGACAACTGTGGCAATTCTGGAAGAATTTTACAACAATTAACAAAGAACAAATTAACTAAATGCTAAACCAAAAAAGATGTGATAACAGTAAATGCAATGACATATACAGGGTTCATGCTCAGATTTAACATAATAAAAATAGAAGAGATTTTCAAGATGTATCTATTTAGTATGAAAAAAATGTTTTTTTTTTCTAGTTCACAATGTCAAGAAAATTCTTTGGAACGCATTTCAGAAACACAAGGATTTTATTCTGTATGCGTCAAGAGATGCTTTCTTAGATTACTATTCCGAGAAAATTTCTTGGAACATATTTCACAAGCAAAAGGTTTTTCTCCTGTGTGAGTCAAGATGTGTTTTTTCAAAGTACTTTTATCAGAAAATCCTTTAAAGCATATATCACAAACAAAAGGTTTTTCACCTGTATGTATCAAGAGATGTCTTCTTAAGTCACGATTCTGAGAAAATCCTTTGGAACATATTTCACAAATAAAAGGTTTTTCTCCTGTATGCGTCAAGAGATGGCTTCTTAGATTAACATTCTGAGAAAATCTCTTGGAACATAATTCACAAACAAAGGGTTTTTCTCCTGTATGAGTCAAGAGATGGGATCCTAAAGTACTCTTCCGAGAAAATCGTTTGAAACATACTTCACAAATAAAAGGTTTTTCTCCTGTATGCATCAAGAGATGGGTTCTTAGATTACTATTTATGGAAAAACCTTTGGAACATATTTTACAAACGAAAGGTTTTTCACTTGTATGTGTAGAGAGATGTCTTCTTAAATGACTGTTCATAGAAAATGTTTTGGAACATACTTCACAAATAAAAGGTTTTCCTCTTGTATGCTTCAATAGATGGGTTCTTAGATTACTATTTGCGGAAAAAGCTTTGGAACATATTTCACAAACGAATGGTTTTTCACCTGAGTGTGTCAAGAGATGGCGTTTTAGATCATTATTCCTAGAAAATCTTCTGGAACATACTTCACAAACAAAAGGTCTTTCTCCTGTATGTGTCAAGAGATGCTTTCTTAAATAACTGTTCTTAGAAAATGTTTTAGAACATACTTCACAAATATAAACTTTTTTTCCTGTATCAGTGGAGGAATGTTTTTCCTTATCCCCATTTTGAGGAACTAAGTGCTGTTCACTGGCAGAATTTTCCTCTGTCCTAATCGATGACATTTTCTTAAATGAATAATTTAAAACAGCAACTGCTTCGTTGTAGCAGTATGATGAGATTGTTCCTTTTTCATCTATAGAAATGACTTACTGAACTTCAGCAAAAAAAAAAAAAAAAAAAAAAAAAAGAAAAAAAAAACAGTTTTATCTACCTAAGAAAAATCGTAAACAAGAAATTTTAAAATAAGCTGTACTAAATTTAAATGTTAATTAAAATAAGTTTCATTTTTTAAAACAGTACAAAATTCACGAATTAAATTCACACATTATATACTCTTAGGTACTAGTATTTGATTTGATAATTTTTTTCATAGGCTAGGGCTCTGCTCTTATGCGCTACGCTCTTCAACCCCTGTCTTGTCTCTAATAATCAGTTAATTTATACAGCATTAAAATATTTATAGAAGATTAAAAACAGTTGCAATTGCCCAATAAATGGGTAATTATTCTTTTACACTTTACAGTGGGGGTTTAAGACTGAATGAGCTGCTGTTAAGGGCTGTTTTTGCCTTTGATTAAATATGATTATTTAAACATTTCAAAATGCTTAGTCAACAGAGTCTTAGCTTCTGGGTATTTTAAAGTTGTTTTTATGGCTTTAAGTAAGTGATTCTTAAATGTAATATTTTAATTCTGACGTAATTTCCATTAAACTTTTCTTTTCCTTTTGTAACATTCACGGGAAAATATTTTTATGGAGAAAGGAAATATTTTTGTACTGTCTTATTTTGTTTTTAAAAATTTGACACAGTTCTTCTCCAATTAAGATTTTAAATGCATATTAATGCATTTTTTATTTTAGAATTTTCTTTCTCTTTTTAAATTCACATGCAAATTGAGTTTTTATGCTACAATTTTTTTTTTTTTTTTTTTTTTTTTTTTTATAAAATAATGTTAATTTACTTTTAGTTTGAAAGTTTTTTCCTATTTATAATATTCACATGTAGAGATGTAAATTTTCCAGAAAAAATGAAAAAGCAAAAATAAAACGATTTTTTTTTTCTGGATTTTTTTGGAAAAAATTAGAAAAATTTATTTTTTACTCATTTTATGCTTTTTTCTAAATAAATTATATTTTCTTAGAGAATATTTAATATATATATATTTTTTGCACTTATGTGTACAAAAATAATTTTAATTTATATGACTATATTACAGAAAAAAAGCAAAGTCTATTTTGAAAATTTTCATTTCTTTTTATCAGTCTCAGAATTTTTATAGTAGCATTCACATTTTACTTAATACTATTGCTTGTTTGAAATGATTTTTTAGTTACATGTATAATTACCAATTGACCTGATGCAAAAACTTGCATTTTAAAACTAAACCAAAACTTCTTATATACATAGTTTTCCCCATATTTAGTTCGGACTTCAGACAGACACCATTAGCAATGCAGAATCATCTAATTCAGATTGTGAGTTTAATGTTAAGATCCCACACTACTGATTGAAAAAGACCAGGATGATAATGTAATGTCTATGGAAGCGATCTTTTCAAATATCTAGCACAAACTTTAATATTTTCATATGATTTTTTTTTTTCAGATGATAACAGAAACTTCTTCAAAGAATTAGTATTTATCAGATTGTTGCCATTTTCATGAAAGCAAATGACTTATTGAATTTCAGTTGAAAAATTTTTATCTACCTTTGAATCTGTAAACAGAAAGGAAAATATAATAAACAAGACATTTTAATACAAACTCACTAAATTGTAACTCTGTATTAAGTAGCCGATTTTACATGTTTCATTTCCTTAAACGGCACAAAATTCATTCATTAAATCATCCCATTATAGGTTCTAAAACATATGGACTTGACTCGAGTCTAGACACATATGTGTGTCTATAAGTAGAAGTATTGATCCTATTACACCTGCATTTAAAGTATGTATCTTTAAGATGGAGACTCCTTGGTCCATTTTTTATGCTATCCTTATTTTTTGGCAACAGTTGCATGCAATCACGACAGTCTAATTTTTTGCTACATCATTTTAGGGGTAACTTTAATGTCTGGTATATGTGTTTCCATTTCTATGCATTTTGATTATGTTATTATAATTTTTTTTAATGTTTTTATTCACTTTATTTTGGTATTAAGTGTGTTTGTAACCCTACATTTTTATTATTTTGCTTTTTCAAGTCTGACACGGAGATGAAACCACACACTTTATTAATGATGCCTAATATTTGGTATCTGATGAATCTACTATGGTTCTGCAAATCTATACATATAATAAAACAGTAGGACCCGGTGTGTCTGTACATTGAAGATAATTGACAAAAATGGAGTCAGGGCGATAAAAGAAAACCAATGAAACACAAAAAAAAATTTTTGAATTTTTTGTCTGTCTGTCCGTCTGTCTGTCTGTTTGTTCGAGGTTATCTTCGTAACTACTGAATGGATTTTTATGCGGTTTTCACTAATGAAGAATGCACACTCCCGGGCAGTGTATAGGCTTTGTTTCATCAAAATCGGACAACAGACAAAAAAGTAACAAAAAGAAACAAAAGAAACTATTAGGTGCGCTGCTCACGTTTTTTAGTACATATAAAATCCAATAGATGTCACTGTGCGATTTTAAAACGCGCTATCGTTATGTTTTCGCCAGTCTTCTTAAGTATGAGAAAGTTTCAAGCTGGCTGTCGTTCCATGTGGTTTAGTCGGTAGAACGTCAGTGCGCCATACTGATGGCCCGGGTTCGATTCCCAGCATGGAATTTTTTTTCACTATGTTGGCATTAACGCCTATAAGCAATTAAAAGAATTTGAAATATTGTATTCAAGGCGAATTTTCTCTCTGGGAAAATTTCCTTGCATTAATATGTCAGTGTAATTTTTTTTTCGATTTAATTTTTTTTTTTCGAAACTTTGTTTTTCTTAAAAAATTACAGTAAATATTTGATATTTCCCAACGTTTTTTGAATGATCGACTTGCTTTTTTTTTTTTTTAAATGTATGTCTGAACCTTATCTAACTACTTCTTCAAGATTTCTTTAGATAAACCGACCAGCGTAGCGGGCGAAGGCCGCTAGTTCCAAATATATTCCTTTTAGTTCATTTTTTTTTCAAGTTTTGTTCTTGTATATTATTTTATAAATAATAGTAATACATATATATATAACATGATACATTCTTTTCTTACATTATAGCTTATTGTTATAACTAACACTGGAATTACACTGAGAATGAATCACTTGTTTATGTGCTGAAGTATAGAAGTTAGTCAAAATCCTGTTATGAGGCCAATTTGTTTTAAATAGAAAATTTGTGAAAATATTGTTCCTTTTGACTGACAACATAATACACATTATTTCTAAATTAGAATTAATTTTTTTAATTTGTGGTACTTGGTTAAAAAAATAAGCAGGGATTATGAGTTTTTAGCCTCTCCTACTCCTTAAATTTACAATGTGTTTAACCCGGGAGAACTCGCTAGTGAGAATTTCTCTCACAGTGCTCAATTGCTTTTCGTTTATTTTACATTCATTTAATATCACCTTTTTTTGCCTTAGTCCGTTTATTCACGAAAATAGGTAAAATAATTCAAGTAACATTTTAAAATTTTAATTAAAAGGAAAAGGTGTTTAAATAAGAGTCTTGAAAAAGGTACGATGATGAGAAAAAATTTCATGTAGCAAGTTCTCCTGGGTTAAAGCAAAACACAATATTTTGAATTTGAAATTTAAAAAATATATAATTGATTTAAATCAACCCTTACAAAAATGGCTTTTAGAGCTTTATAGAAATGTTTTTATAGAATCCTATAGAATTATGGCCTGTTTTTTTATAAGCTAGTTTAAAAGCAACAGAAATCTGTAGAAGTTCAATAGAAATGTCTGTACAGCAGCTTTTTCTATTAAAAACTTTCTCTCTGCGGACATTTCTATTAAACTTCTATGGATATTCAAATAGCTTTTAAACTGCAGTCATGGATCGATAATCTGCGCACCCATAATCCGCAATTTTCTATAATTAATGTTACTGTACGAATGTAAACAATGAAATAAACAGCTAAGAAAATTCATAAATTTGTGCTCCAAAATTTTTTTTTAAAACAAATAATAAAAAAAAATTGAAAAAATCCTAATAAAACATATACTTTTTTTAAAATATAACTCTTTTATTTTAATCGCAGTAAAAAGCAAACTGTATTACGGAACATATGTAAATATTTTTATTCGATTGCAACTATACATCATTTTTTCAATAAAATAACTTTAAAAAGACTTTTTTCGAGATAACATATTAAATTAATTATTAGATTTCATATTTATCTTTTCATATTATACTCATTATAAAGTTAAAATGCTATCTAGTAATACTAAAAGGACATATAAATCATATAGTACTCTATAATCCACAATATTTCATAATCCTCACAACCTATGGCTCCAACTTGTGCAGATTATAGAACTTTGACCTGTAGCTTATAGAAAAATGGACACTATAGGATTCTATAAAAAAATTTCTTAAGAATTCTAAAAGACTTTTTCGAAAGGAATGATTTAAAATAACAGTTGATTTAAATCATGATAAAAATGAAGCTGATTTAATCAATAAATCATGTTCCAAAGCAAAAAAAAAAAAAAAAAAGTTTAAATGAAATTGAAGGTTGCATTAGGAAGGGAATATTGTCTTTCATTTTTTGAAATAAAACAAAATATTCTGTGTCTAAATTATGTATGTTGGTTATTTATGTGTATAAAACACTTTTATATAATTTCAGTGAAGTATTTTAACCTGAGTTTCAACCATCTGGAACAAATTTCACATTCTTAAGCTCAAACTGTGGCATCTTTATAAAAAATAAATGAGCCCCTTAAACCAGAAAAATAATGCTTGCATCTTGCACAATTAATTATCTTTAACATAAACTTTATTCTGAAATAAGAAACATTTTAGGCATGTATTAATGTTTTAAAACTAGATGAAAATAATCTAAAATTAGGTACTGAATAAAAATATTTAAATGTTTCAAAAAAAAAAAAAAAAACAGTTTTAAAAGCTGCACATATAATTTAAAATATTATGTATAAAAAATATAATTTAATCGAAAATATGTTTAAAAATTGCATTCTAATCATGAAAAAAAATTAAATTATGCATTTAAAAACAGCAAATTATATTTAAATTACAGCAAAAATGACAGTGAAACAGACAAATGAATTATAGATAGTATAAGCATAATACTTTACAATAAATTACCTTGTAAAAAAAGTGCCTGAAATGGTGACTCTTCGGCCTAACTCAACAACACAGTAAGTAGCAAATTACTTATAATTAATATACAGTAGACTCCCTCAAATCCACACAGCTTAGGACCAGAAGTTGTGCGAATTTTAGAATTTTGCAGATTTCTAGTCATTGCTTTATTCAAATTTTTTTAAATGGTAATTTGAATGCAATAGATACAAGAATCGAAACTGAGTGTTTACAATATAAAAAAATATTTTAAAAAAATAATAAACTAAAATTTAAAAAAAAAATTAAATTTTAAAGTGACTCAAATATTAAAAGCAAAGGTCAAGTTAAAAAAAAATAATGTATGAATATTCATTATAAAGAAGAGGTAAAATTTTCCTAAATTATTCAATGAAACTTGCTTCATAAAGATACATTACTAATTCAAATGAAAATCACATAGTAAGGAAGTCATATTTCAGGTTTAGCCAGACTTAATAACAAAACAACAGGATTAATACATAAATAAGAAAATATCGATTACTAGTGATATCAGCAATATCTTGAATTTTTTGAGAAATAAATTTATTCTTCCTTCATGACAAAAAAAAAAAAAAAAAAAAACAAATTCTGTAACATATATATATATACAAACACTGTAGACTCCCTCAAATCCACAACTCTCTAAAATCAGCACATAATTTACGGATGTAAACAATGAAACATCTAGTTCAGATACAGGGTACAAAAATTTGACTATTTTAGTTTTATATCAATTCCATGCATATTTTTTTTCCTAATTTTTGTTCATATTACAGAATTTATGTTTTTTCATGAAGGAAGAATAAATTTATTTCTGAAAGAATTCAAGATACTACTGATGTCATTGGTTATCAAAATCTCCTTATGAAATATATTGATTTATTAATCAAGCTTTTTTGGTTGTTAAATCTGTCTAAATCTTAAATAAAACTTCTTTATTTTATGTGAATCAGTAATATACCTTTATGAGGTAACTTTATTGAATAATTTAGTAAAAATACATTTCATTTTTATAATAAATATTTAAACATTCAGCTTACATGGTTAACTAAAGCTTTGATTTCAATATTTTAATCCTTTTAAAAATGATCTAAATTTTTATTATTTTAGAAAATTTCTTATTTTAGTATTTTATTATATTGTTAGCTTTCATTACAGTTCTGATTGCATTTTTAATTGCCTTTAAATTATGGTTTTTTTAAAAAAATGTAAACAAAGCAATGACCAGAAATCTGCAAAACCTCTGGTCCAAAGCTATGCAGATTTGAGGGAGTGTACACTGTAAAAAAATATAGATATAAAACCAAAAAAGTCAGATTTTGTCCCTATATCTGAACTGAATGTTTCATTGTTTACATTTGTGGATTATGAGTACAGTTTAGAGAGTTGCAGATTTTTGGGAGTTAATGGTATTCCTGAACTCACTTTACTATATTTTGAGAACGAAGGGAAAAATAAAGTAAATAACATATACAGTATAACCAGGGCCGTAGCTAAGGGGGCGCTATGGGCGGCTCAGCCCCCCCTAAAATATTTTAAGCCCCCCCCCCCCACTGGAAAGTATTCCAAGGTCACTAGATGAATTTCTGCTTAGAAAATTCAAATGAAATTATGTTACAAAATCTAATTTAGTTTTGAGACCCTTTCACACTTTTGCAGAATTACTAACTTGCATCTAAAATAAGTGTTTCAACACTCCCTCATCCTATTTGAACATATGAAGCTAACATGATGTTTAATTTTCCACCATTTAGACACTCAAAATTTTCATCATCATATACTTTTCTTAGTATAAAATGAAGTTATTACAACAGTTTAATAAGAAGCATAATACCTACAATGTGAATATGTACTAATTTATCTTTCTGCGTCAAAATGACAAAAAAAAAATTATGAGCCCCCCCTCCCTACAATCTTCTGAGCCCCCCCCTATAGATCACTTCTAGCTACGGCGCTGAGTATAACATCTTTAATCCGGACATTTATGATCAGGAAACTTCTGTAATTCGGACATTTCGTTACTTTCATTTGTTTTTATTTTGAATTAGAGATAATAGATTTTGCCATGGTTTATATAAACGAATTTCAGAAAATGGCTAAGAAAATGTAAAGATTTCATAATAACACAACAATTTTTTTAATTTTAAAACTATAAGAACTTTCTAAATTACATGTGTAATAATTAGAGGTGTCTTCTTAGATATTAAGTTTTAAAAATTCACGATTAATAGTAATTCACTTTAAAAAAAAAATTAATAAGGTGTCATGAATAAATCACAAAATCGCATTTTATTATTGTTATTTGTCTTAAGTATTTAACTTTTGACTTACTTAGATACTTATAAATGCTATATATTTCATTTTATCTAACATTAGCTTTAAATATCACAATTTCAAATATGTTACTGTAATTATAAGGTTGATTTTTAAATTCTAATTGTAAGTCTTAAATTTCTCACTGTATTTTTTGGGGTTTAGAATTTAGTTTTTCAATATTTTTCATGACAAGTCTATTATTCTTGTGATGTACGTTATTTATTAAATATTCATAAATCAGAAATCACAATTTTTTTAGAAATCGTAAGTTTGTTGTTTTTAAAGTTTATGACAGATGGCGACACTGCATAAAATTTACATAATTATTTTTAAAACGTTCGTTTTTGAGCATTTTGACTTGATTTTTCTCAATGTTTTCAATTGTCCATCTTTTTACATCTTTGTATTGCCATAGTAATAAGTGATATTAGTATTATCATTTATCGACATGCTTTTCAATTACAAAACGTCTGTAATCCGGAATTTTCTGCAATCTGGACACGCTCTAATTGCAACAATTCCAGATTAAAGAAGTTATACTGTATTTAAATTTACTAATGAGAACTTAAAATCCCTAAATAAAAATTCAGCCAGAGAAGGAATGATACAGTGTTGTTGTTTTATTTGTAGCTGTTATTTTATTGGGGTATTCCAAATTCTCATAAGTAAGTTTAAGTAGTAATTAATCATAAGTTAATCAATAAGTTCATTGTTTTAAAAGATGATAGATATTCTACAAATCAAATAAAAGAAAATTGGTATTCAACATTTTCCAGTGTAAATTCCAAAACTAACGAGAAGTCTCAATTAGCTTGAGCATTTTGATGGCAGCAGTTTAGCAGTTTTATCAATTGATTCCTAATTTCTGAAAGTACCAAACCAAAAGCAGAAAACATTTTGTTTTACTCAAAGAAATAAATCTATTCCAGTAAAAAGCTAGTTGATCATTAATTCTCTAAGTTTTTTAGTATTGGCCTTTCAATATTTTTAACAAAAAAAACCTTCCACCGTTCTAAAGGGCTGAGATCAATTATATTAAATTAAAAAATGAATAAATAAATAAATGACTGGTTCAGATTTTGCTCAGATCTTAATTTAACAGGCCTCACCAAAGTACAGCATATAAAATAATACAATTTTACCACAACTTGCAGAAGTTTTTCTAAATATTAATGAGTGAATATTCAAATATTTATAATATTTCTGCTTAGATTTCTTTACTGTTGCAAAATTATTTTAAAATTTGATTCAAATGAAATTTGAAACCATTTTTTTTCTAAACTTTACATTTATTTTACTTTTTGACAAAGCTTAAGCTTCATCTTTCTGAAAGTTGTTTGATTATATATATTATATAAAACTAAAATATATTAAATCACATTATTATGTTTCTTTACATCTTAATTTATTTATTTATTATTTGAATAACATGCATCCGACTTGTGTGCTCAACATGAAAGTTTGCTAATAAGTCATCGTCAATATACAAGGACGAGTTAGCACAAGGAAATTTACAACACAAGAGAAATACAACCAGGAGCTCCACACAAAGTGTGTGTGCAATGGAGCCAGCGGGAATCAAACCCACAACCTCCTTGTTAGCAGAGCCATGTCTTAACCACTCGGCCAAGGAGGCCCTACATCTTAAATTTATTTAAAAATAAGTTAAAAGAAAAACTGATTTAAATCAATGATTTTTTAAAAAGTCAATTGATTTAAATCATGATTAAAATCAAGCCGATTTAAATCAACGAATCTTGAAGATAAACAAATAATCCATTTACCAAAAAACTAGGCCTTTGACAGAGTTTTGGAGATTGTGATAATGAAACTAAAGCAAAAATACATATTTCAAAACAGAATCTTAAAATATTGCAAAAATTATGATTTAAAAAGCATACAAATTATGAAAAATAGTTATCTCAATAATTTAAAAACAATTTTCTCATTTACCTAGAAAATTATTGCTTAAAATTTATGATATGAAATTCAGATGACTACAATAAAAAAATTTAGTTTACAAACTTTTTAGAAAGAAAAAAATTTCTTGGTCAGACGGGCTCCAACCAAATGAACCCCCCCCCCCCCCCGGTAATAATTTTTATTAAAACACACATGTCTAAACATGCAAAACAATTATGTTCAAACCTTTTTTTAAAATTAAAAAAATATATTAATAAATGATTTTCTAAAGAAATATATTAAGTTTGAAAGCAAGTAATCATTTATATATATATATATATATATATATATATATATATATATATATATACACAATTAAACATCATTAAGATTCAAAACATCACAACAGACTAAAGAAATGCCTAAAATACTTCCATTTAAATGCAAAACAACTCTATGGTCAAATGACAACAGAAATATCGAAAGTATTTCCATTTAAATAAAAAATAAACTATTTTTAGTTTTAAAAGAATTAAAGAAAATTGTACTGCTTTTAAATTAAAACGGTTAATCTCCTCAGTCCTGATATAGCCTGGAGTGAACACTAAAAAACACTCTTTAAATTAATTTAAATACTTTTAGAATTGTTAAAATTAAATCTAGACCTTTTTTAATAGATGTATACATGTTAGATGCAGCAATATAAAGACCGATGCATTTTTAGATATGTTTTATAATAATTTTAAACAGATTTTTGTAGTGCCACAAAAAATTTGTCTCAGAACTGAGGCAGGGCCGTAGCTAGAAGTGAACAATAGGGGGGGGGGGGGCTCATAATTTTTTTTTCTCTCTCACTGATGCAGAAAGATAAATTTTTATAGTGTAAATTTTACTTGTAAAGAAATAATCTTTTTTATGTAAAAGAAAGTATACCAGTAATCAGGGCTGTAGCTAGAAGTGTACGATAGGGGGGGCTCAAGGGAATGTAGGGAGGGCTCATATTTTTTTTGTTCTCTCTCTAATGCAGAAAGATAAATTAGTGCATATTCACATTGTAGGTACTACGTTTCTTATTAAGCTGTTATAATAACTTCATTTTATGTTAAGAAGAGTGTATGATGATGAAATTTTTAAGTGTATAACTTGGTTAAAATTAAATTTTTGTTAGCTTTATGTGTACAAATAGGATGAGGAAGTGTTGAAACACTTATTTTAGATACAATTTAGTAATTCTGTAAAACTGTGAAAGAGTCACAAAACTAAATTAGATATTTGAGCATAATTCCATTCGAATTTTTGGAACAGAAATAAATTCCTTTATTGACCTTGTAATCTTTTTCAGTGGGGAGATGGCTCAAAATGTTTTAGGGGGGGCTGAGCCGCCCATAGCGCCCCCTTAACTACGGCCGTGGACTGAGGAGGTTAAACAATCAACACAAAATCATAATTACAATAGCTGCAGCTAGACAATGAGAAAATTAAAAATGATGCTAATTTGTTTTCTAGCAAATTCTTTTTTTATTTACCAATCACGAAACACCTAATAGAGAGGAATTAACAGCAGATGTGCAGGAAGGCTGAAAGCAAACAGAAAAGATTTCCTTTAAGGTTGCCATAAAGAACAGCTCTTACAGTGAGAGAGTAAGGGTCTTCAGACTTGGCATACCAATCATACAACTAAAAAAACAGTTGCCAAGAAGGGGATTCAAACACAATTTACCCATCTGGGCTGTTTTCATAATTATTCTGCATTTTGGATGTTCTGACATTCTTTTTTGTGAGATTTTTTTTCTTGTTCAATTTCCTCAGCGTTTTTTATATTTGTTATTATCACTTATAATCCATTTATTATTATTATTATTACTGTTGTTAATCATTTTTCTCTTTCTAAATTACATTTAGAAAATAAATTGTTTTGCAGTGTTAAAGTTACAGTTCCTATGTTATAAATATTTTTTTATCACTTTAATAAAATATAAAGCATTAGACATGTACTGAAATTAATACAGAAATAGAAAATGTGCCTATCATACAATACTTACGCTAAGCCTAACGATATTCCAAACTGCCACTTCTTAGAAAACAAATCATAATAAATAGAATTCAAAAATGTATTTTTTCCTTTTTCAGTGCCTTAGATGTTCCTGTACAAGTTTGAAATAAAATTAAAAGTTTTCACCAATTAATAATCATTAACAATTTAGAATATTTTTATTACAAAATACAGAATCTTTAGTAGAAGAGTAAGTAAAAGAAACATATCTTACCATTAAGTTATTTTAGTAAAAAGGATAGGTCACTAAATTCTAAAAACATTGTTTCATTATATTGCTTTAAGTCATTATATTTTAAAAATTAGCTGTTTATTAACAGAGAGCTTTCAAGTTCTCCAAGTTCACATAGAAGCAAAGGGACGCCAACTCAATGAATGAATCACAATGATTAAATTTGAATAACGAATGAATAAAAAAAAATCAGCCGCAACAGTTTTTACTTTCTCACATCTTCCCAGTGTTACCATTTGTTTCAAGAATTTTGAAACATATCCCTTTGAATTAAAGAAAAAAAATAACAAAAGGTTATCAATGAAAAATGAATTGATTCTTATTCAAAATTTTTGAATCAATTTTTTGAATTCGCCCTCTGGTGAAATATTTCACAAAGTATCATCGTACATTACAATAACAGTAGCATCCTCATCAGAAGAATAGCATGTAAACTAAAAATAATTAATAAATAATAGTTGAGAAGATATATCAGGAGTTTCTCTGTTGTATTGTTTCTTGTAAGTTTCCTATTAAACAATTTCAACTATCGATTATTCATAATCTGAGATTAACTTGATTATCAAAAAACTTTCATGAATCGTTTACTTTAGATTTGAAAAATTGTTTTGGTCCCATCTTTTGGTAAATAATTATAAATGAACAAATTTTGTGTTTAAAGCAAATCTTATAGATGTATTTTTAAAATAAGAAAATTCATGATGGTTAGATTTAATTCGAGATTGCTTTTACGGGCTTCAGCTTTACAATTTAAAAACTTCTTCAATACATATAAAAGGAAAATTATTATTACTCTTTTCATGAAATTTCATCAGTTTTTTAAGAGCTCAGCTTATATCTTTAAATCGAGATTGTACTTGCATTGCAAAAAAAAATAATTTTTTTCATACCAAATATAATCGTTAGAATATGTTGGAAAGTGTTGTTTTCAATATTTTGATCGCTTTTGACTGACTGGTTTTAGCTCATTTTTTTGCTTCAGTAGTAAAACTTTTTTTTTCTTTTTTAATAACTTTGTTAACTTTTTTTTTTTTGTAATTTTTTTTTATTTTAATGAAATTTTAACATTTTATAGGGATGGGCAGATGTAATTTTATTGAAAATAAGTTTTATGAGTCCTTTTAGTTTGTTTGTAGGGTTTAGTTTGTTCATTTGATTTTGTTAAAAGAAATTTTATTTTTTCGTAAATCAAGTAATTTGCTCCAAAATAGACCAAATGTAGTAATGCATTATTTTATTGAAACAGAGGTAGCTGGTGCTGATTGTAAAGAAAAGAAGGTACTACTTGGTTATCTTGTCGATCAAAAATCTATCACCAAACTATAAGATTAAATGCCAATAATGAATGATTGTGAATGTCACAACCAATAACATTAAATAAGATAAACATGTTTAAAAGTCATTAAATGAGTTTTATTTCGACTTTTTATTTTATTTTTATTAATATTCTACCAATTATTTGTTTATTAAAATAAAAACTACGTCAATATATGTAATTTGGCGAAATTTATTGATGGGATAACCAAGTAGTACCGAAAAGAAATATTGCGAAATATAAGAGAAAACTTAATCTTTTACACTCTTTTTTTTTTTTTTTTGCCATTATCTGCCACCATTTTGTTTTGAAAACTCATGTGCAATATTTTCATTGAACATTGAAGCAGGATAATAAATGTAATGATTAATCTTAAAAGCTATAACAATGAAAACAATCTTACTCCTGAAGTAATCTGGCACAATTCCAAAATTCAGGATGGTGTTCAAGTGCCATCTTTAGGCATGCATTAAGATTTAATAAAGCATTTGGATGCATTTCAGATTACAAGCACTAAATCTTTCTTCTTTATAGCTAATTTCTATTTTCGTCATTTTATCTCTGCTTAGAAATTCTGTTAAATCTGATTCTTTTGAAATATATTTGAATTAGCATTTAACTTTTTATTCTTATACACTAAATTAAATAGTAATACAGTTGTTGCATGTTAAAATTAAAAAAAAAAAAAGAAAGAAAAAAAAAAAAACAATGGGTTTTTTGAAGTAGAACGGCTTATTCTATATCTAAAAGAAGTACTTTTTTGCAACTGAAAGTATGTTTCTATTATGATTGTATGCAAGATATAATCAGGCAGATACAATTACTGAATCAATCCATACAATGTAATAATACAACTATTCTTAATATTTTGGATGTGTAAATACAGTCAAATTTCTATAATCCACACATGCTGCGGCCAATGGTTGGGCAGATTATGGAATATTGTGGATTATAGAGTACTAGCATACCCAGCCCGCTTCGCCGGGCTTAATTTGAAGGTTTATTTAATAATTTATGTGTATGGTACGCTTCCCGGACCATCGGCACTCCACGTGCGTCGGGTGAGCGTCAGAACAAACTTTCAGCATATACATATGGGTGGTTGTACTTGAATGCACAGACCTGCGCGTTTTTTTCTATCTTGCTTTTATACCTCTGGACCGAGTTGGCGCATTGCCAAGATTTGCTTCCTCTGGACCGAGTTGGCGCATTGCCAAGATTTGCTTTCCCCTGTGCCTCAATTAATTAATTAATTAATTATCCTCGGAATTCCTTTTATTTATAGAGATTACGTATTATATGTCATTTTATTATTCCTAGACAGCATTTTAATTCTTTAATCAGTATAATATGAAAATATAAATATGAAATCTAATAATTAATTTAATATGCTATCTGAAAAAAAATGCCTTTTTAAAGTTCTTTTATTAAAAAATTTATATATAAGTGCAATTAAATAAAAATAATTACATACGTTTCGTAATGCAGTAATCCGTTTTTTACTGTTAGTAAAATAAAGGGTTACATTAACAAAAAATGAATGTTTTATTATGATTTTTTTTTTCAATTTTTTTATTACTTGTTTTAAAAACCATTTTTGGATCACACATTTTTTAAAAACCATTTTTGGATAACTGTTTATTTCATTGTTTACATTAATAAAGTAATGTGAATTATAGAAAATTGTAGATTACTGATCTTTGACTGTAAAAATTTTCCAGAATGAATTTACAGTAAGAAAAACTTTAAAATTAATATACTTTCATACAAACATTTATGTAGCTTTTTTCAATAGAAAAATAGCTTAACAATGAGTTTTCCTTGAGTGTCTCATATTTATATTAAAGCTCTTCTCAAATCCAAAGGATCTATTTTCTGATACATGTATGAATTCACCTGTTTTCGGACATTTGTGATATGATCAGATGTTCTTATTCAGAAACTATGTTATTGAATGGGGTTTTCCATACTTTGGTAAGCAGAAGATCTTTAAGAGAGTACTGTCAAAGTTAATGTTTTAAAACCAAAATTTCTGGTGTGACACAGTGAAAATAGAATAAAAATGGTCATCAGGTAACGAAAATTATTTGTTAGTTTTTTTTTTTTTTTTTTTTTTTTTTTTTCAAATTGAAAATAGTTTTTGATCTCGCATTGCTTCAATACTGAAGCTCACTAATTTTACATTTTATGTTTAAAAGTGATTCAGAAAATGTGTGTGAAAGTTTTGCCTTGTAGAGTAGGAGATTTGAGAACAGCCTTAAATGAAAATTTGCTTTAATATTGAAGATTAAATGTGCATAAATACTATAATATTTTTTTCTGTCTCTAATTATTCTGTGTAAGAATGTCCTGCTACATTTTATGACTGAAGAGAAAACTTGCTTTGTGCTAAAACATAAAAGATACCCATAAGCCATAACCCCATGCGTCTTGGGTATATTTCAGAGAGTGGGATATTTTTTTCAGAAAATGGGTCATCGAAGGTTTCAATGATTACAACTTTTAACTTCCTTCATTTTAACAGCCTACATTCATATAAAAAAATGGTCTTCACATGTATAGAAACTGCATACATATTTGCATTCTATCAAGCAATTGTTTATTTTCATCAAAAAGTTACCTTAAATCTGCATATAAATTTTTAAAAAATTGCTAGAAAGTGTGAATTTGTTTTTCCCAGTATTTTCATTATACAGTAAAACCTCTAAATAACCGACACATCAGAGCGTGGAAACTGCCCGCTATTACGAGTCCACTATTGAGAAAACTTCAGTAATTCAAAAATAGCTATGAAATACTGAATGTTTAATTAATTGGCTGTTATGTATCATAAAACCTTAATTATTATATAATTAATCAGAAATTAAAGCTATTTTTTCTAGCAATAAAACTGAAATAAAATTGTACACTTCTTTATCCACAATTTATTACATTCTTACAAAATATCTGTTACAAAAGCTTGCTTTTGCTTGCGAGTACATGTAATTTGTTTTTCAATGTGTGCCACGCTTTCATTTTAAATTCTGTAAAAGGTTTTAACACTATTAAATCATCTTTTTTTTTTCAAAAAGAAAAAAATGTAATTATTTACTGTATTTTGCCACTTTTTAAAAGCATAAGATCTCAAACTTTCCTGGGCGGGATAGTGGAAGTGATCTCATAAATGTAGGGGACAGGAGGACTTTCCCCGTCTCACTCCCAACATATATGATCACAAAATTTCTGACAATAATGAGTGTGATAAATTTAGAGGCTTTTTACTTTTTATTTTTCTTATTAAAAAATTTCTCACCTTTTTTCACCAAAATTACTCTCTGCTATTCGAAATGTAAGAGGTCAACCAACAAAAATTTATGTTTCGGTAGTGGGAGATTGAAAAACTTTCTGTTAAATAGAGGTGTCCATTATGGAAGTTTAACTGAAATATATTATTTTACTGTTACAGTTTTATTGTATTATAACCTTTTTTTTCTTTATATGAGGCCATGCTAATTTGTAAAACTTCTTCTATTTCAAAATCCTGAAACGAAATAGTTCTCTGGTGAGTATTGATATGAAGATCTAATAATTTTATCCCTGCATTGAAATTAAGTCGCAAACTCTTAAATTTCATATCTATTTCAATAATATGCTTTAATAGTAAATTTCAAACTATATAAAGCATCAAACACCTCAGGAATTCCATTTTACTTCAAAAACTTCTTCCTCTCTAAACATGAATTACTTTTTCTTCTGTATTAATCAGTAAAATACAATAACAGGATTGCAACACATTTCTGGTTAAAAAAAAAAAAAAAAAAAAAAAAAAAAAAAAAAGACCTTGTCTTTTCCAAAGTTTTTCTGATATTTTTAAAGTTACTTTTTTTATTATAAAATATTTTTACAATATTTTATATATAATATTTTCATAATAAAATTTCACTTATATATTGTTGCAAAACTCTCTACAACAATCGATTTTAATCTAGATAAGGGCTAAAAAAAAAATGTGCAATATGAATTCTTGATTTTTAATTACTTTTCATATTATGTTACTGTTTTATAGTTTATAAAAAAATTTTATGTAACAATTTTAGATTGAATGAAGAATTAATTCTTTTTCACTTTAATTATTGAGATTCTGATAAAAAGTAGTAAGAATAAATTCCCTGATTTTTTGCTTGAATTTTCAAATTCTGTGACTTTTCTATATGCTCTAGATTTAACCTGAACTGTAAAAACCCTAAATAAAGTGTCTGAAAAAACACAAATCATTGAACTGAGTTTGTTAAATATAAAACTTCTTTGTATTTTGTGGGCATTAGCAGCATTCATAAAAACACAAGAATAGAATTCATTCACAAAATAGTCAAATGATGTTTAAGGTATCCTTCCTAACTCTTATAAATGCAAAGATGATTTTAATTGTATAGGGCAGTGTGTGTGTGTGGGGGGGGGGGGGGGGAAGAGTTTGGCTGATGATCAGGAAGCTAAAAATTACCGTAAAATACCGTTAATCTGCCCCCCAAATGAAAAGAAAAATCGTACAATAGTTAGGGGAGGGCGCTTACACGGGATTTTTTCGCAATCGTTCAACAAAATTTACAGGAATGAATCATCATGAAATGAATGAAACGTTGAATGAATCATGAATTTTGATACTTGAAAAAATTTGTTTTTTTTTTAAACATATATTCTGTCGAAAAAACGCAGAAAAAAGGAGAAAATAGTAAAAAAAGCCAAAACAAGCATGAAATCAATTAAAAAATCTTGAAAAAACGCGTATTTCATCAAAGATTCATGATTCGTTCATTTCAAAATGATTGATCTCGCTCTCAATCGCCTTTGAGAATCGGGAGGGAGGGCGCTTTCTCGGGATTTTTTGAAAATTTCAAATTCTTTATAAAGTGGGGAGGGGGCGTTTGATCGGGAAGTCCGGATTAACGGTATTTTACGGTAAGTGGCAAAAATGAACAAAATGCTTGACTAGTACTTAAAAGCTATTATTCATAAAGTTACTTACAAAATCGTGCCCTGGTTGTTGTGTAAATCTATAACTGAATTTTTTTTTTTTAATAGAAATTAGAAAAAAGTAAAAATGGAGAACAGTTTGTTGTACAAACTATGTGTTAAAACTTTCAAAATTTTATATTTATAATTGATTACGACAAAGAATTTTGCACATTATTTGTTTTTTGTATGAAACATTAGCCCGCCCAATGTGTAAAAAAATACTTCTTGTTATTCATATTAGGAAAATCTTAAAAGCGAGGAAATAGCAGTGGGGCCACTGGGCTTCCTAATGAGTAATCTGCCTCTGGTTATAAATAAGGGAATTATGACGTAAAGAAGTCATTAGTATACAGCAAAGACTAAAATGTATATGAAACAAATTTATTTTTGATGCTTGAAATAATTTTTTTCTCCTAGACAGATCTGCAACTTTTTTCAAAATAAGATTGGGCTAGCCCTTTTTAATTTAATACTGTTCTATTCCACCCACACTCCCATATGCATTCATTTATGTATATTTTGATGAACTTTAAATGTCTTTCATTATGCGAACAACTGTTTAAAAAAGATTTGCTTTCAATTGAACAGAATACAATGAAATTCAGCCTATGAGCAGCACAATTATTTTAAAAAATAAACGTTATAAAAAAATTCAAATGAATTTCCCATTTTTAATTTGAAATTCAAATAATATTAATTAAATTACTTATAAATAAATAATAAAATAACGAAATTATCATGATCATTATCAAATGAAACGCAAAAACATGACTAAATAATCAGGAAAAATGCTGGGATACATGAAATTTCCTGTTGTCATCTTATCAAATCCCTCAAACGTAGGGCTTTTAGTAGAAGATTTAACCAAAGAAACTATATCAGTATTAACTAATTTTAGTAAATTGGCTGGGATCAGGATCAATAAATTGAGGTTTTAAAAGTTATCAGATATTACAAACAAGACAAGAGGCAAGACGCCAATGCAATAATGAATCGTACATATTTTTACGTCATGATTCATTGAAAAAATCACTCAGATATTTATTTACTTGAATCTTGATTTTTGTCAAATGTTTTACATTCCTTTCCTAAAAAATTAATGTGTTTTTTTGTTTGCTAATTGAAAATTTGTTGAGCATTTCTGTTTAGATTTTTTTCATCGATTTAATATTCACTATCAAATTCATCCTTCGTGATTCATTCATTGTAATGGCGTCTCTCTACTTTCATGATAACATATACGAAATGGATTTATTCTGATGGTAACAGTAGCTAATTTTTTAAATCAGTTTACTAACGCATTTTCATTTCTAAAAAGATATTGGTAAGATATATTTCTTTAGTTACTATTCTACTGAAAATTCTCTAACTTATGATTCGATCGTATGATGACACAAAATTTTATGTATTGCAACTTGCATTTTTGATGTCATTCATAATCATTTAAAATATTCGGCACAAATAAATTGAATATTTAGCTAGCCGAATAGTAACTATCAGATCGTATACTTCAATATTTTAGTAGTTAAAGATGCTAAAAAATTAAGTTTTATATAATATTTATTGCTGGTTACTTTCCTTTACATAAAAAAAATATTTCTTCACAAGTAAAATTTACACTATAAAAACTGTGCTTTGGGTTATTGTTTAATTTTTTTTTAATTAATCGAATTTTTATTTTTATGATTTTAAACATAATTTCCTTATTTTCTTAAATAAATATTTTAAAATCAAAGAGAAATTTTGGAGTATTTGAAAGAAAACAATATCCATCATATGCTGTTTCTTTGACAGAAAAGCACTAAAATAAAAAAATACAAAATATATAAATATTATATTTTAGTCACATTATGGTAACTTGTATTAATTGTGCATTTTCCGTGCCAGGTCAGTAATTGTACCAAGTATGGTATCAGTTATACTAATTAACATAATCTTTAGTTTCTGAAACTAGATACTGTGGCATTGCTAATAAGAGTTGCAATACATAACATTTTTTATTTACTCATCATAGTTTATTGCAATTTTTTTTTTATAGTTCATTTTTAATTTTTTGTATTATACTTACAATGCTTATTTATTATACTTTATTTATTATTTTTTATTATTATTGACTCTATTGATTTTTTATATTGATTAACTTTTTTTTATTTTTTTATTGTACAGATGCCATATGCACACAACCTTGGCGTGATTCTATCCCCACCACTCATAATCATTTAAAATATTCGACACAAATAAATTGAATATTTAGCTAGCCAAATAGTAACTATCAGATAGAATACTTTAATATTTTAGTAGTTAAAGATGCTAAAAAATTAAGTTTTATATTATATTTAATACTGGTACTTTCTTTTATATAAAAAAGAATATTTCTTTACAAGTAAAATTTACATTATAAAAACTGTGCTTTGGGTTATTGTTTAAAAAACTTTTTTAATTAATAGAATTTTTATTTATATGATTGTAAACATTATTTTCTGAAATAAATATTTTGAAATCAAAGAGAAAGTTTGGAGGATTTGGAAAAAAACAATATCCATCATATGCTGTTTCTTTCTAGAAAAGCATACAAAATAAAAAATATATAAATATTATAATTTACTCAAATTATGGCAACTAATATTAATTGTACATTTTCTGTGCCAGGTCAGGTACAATTGTATCAAGTATGATGGAAGTTAAAATAATTAAATTAATCCTTAGTTTCTGAAACTAGATACTGTGGCACTGTTAATAAGAGCTGCAATGTGTAATGATAATAACACATAACGTTGTTTATTTACTTATCATTGTTTATGGGGATTTTTTTTTATAGTTCATTTTTAATTTTTATTATTATTTTTTATGCTTTTATTATATTTTATTTATTAATTTTTATTATTATTGAATAGATTGATTTTTTATATTGATTATCATTTTAATTTTTTTTCATTACTATTGCATAGATGTCATATACACACAACATTGCCATGATTTTATCCCCATCACAAATTTGGTGAAAACTTTGTTTTGAAATGTTGCTGTAAGTGTTAATATATACAACCAGTGGCACAGCTAGAATTCAGTTCTGGGGAGGGGGGGAGAGTTTCGGATAAAGGTGTTGCCAGTTATTTGGATCTCTGGTTAATGAAATCAGTATACATTAAACTCCCTGAAATCCACACAGCTTGGGACAAAGGTTTTGCAGATTTCAGAATTTTGTGGATTTCTGTTCATTGCTTTTTTACATTTTCTATTGATTTAGTTTATTGATTAATTAATTGATTTTTATTTAATGTAAATGTTATTAACAATGAAATTGTAACTATTTTGAAGGCTTACAATATAATAAAACGTTAAAATAAGTAATAAACTAAAATAATAAAAATTTAGATAATTCATAACATGATTAAAATATTAAAAGCAAAGGTCAAGTTAATAATCAATAATATATGATTAAATGTTTATTATAAAGGTAAGATGGCTTTTTCATTTGAAATTCGTTTTATAAAGATACATTACTAAGTCATATCAAAATCACAAAATAAAGTCAGACTTAATAACCAAAAAATGTTGATTGATACATTAATATATTTGGTAAAAAAAAAAATGTGATTACCAGTGATATCAGCAATATCTTATTTTTTCTAAAACAAATTTATTCTTCCATCATGAAAATGCATGAATTCAGTAATATTAATGAAATTTACAAATTAAAATATACCGTATATACTCGCGTATAAGTCGAGAAATTTTAGACAAAAAAAGAACCTCAAAGTGGAGGGGTCGACTTATACGCGAGACCTAAAAAAAATCTATAAAAAAATATCCGAAAATAGTTTGCTAGCACCTGAAAAAAGGAGATGGGTAAAATCGCCCAATAAAAAGAATCGTTCCAGCCAGAATCATTCACCAAAAGGAATGAGTCATTCGAAGTTGTTCCGAAAAAAGGAACGAGTCCGAGAAAAATGGAACAAAAAAGGACGAGTCCAAGAAAAAAAGGAAAAAATCCGAGAAAATGGAACGAGTCCTAGAAAAAACGGAATGAATCCGATTTTTCTTCATCATTCCCCGATTCCGATTTATGACATTAAGCATAATTTTTCGGACGAAACTGATGGGTCGTTCCTTTTCAGAGTTATTTCGTTTCGGAACGAGTCCGAGGATTCGTTCTTTTCGGAATGATTCAGATGAGTCCGTCTTTTTCGGAAGTTTCCGAGGAATCGATTCTTTTCAGAGTCGTTTAATTTCGGAACGAGTCTGAGGAATTGGTCCTTTTTGTTGTCATTTCATTTCGGAACGAGTACGAGGAATCGGTCCTTTTCGGAGTTGTTTCATTTAGGAACGAATCCGAGTCCATATCCTTTTCAGGGGAAAGTCAAACGGTTCCCCCTTTTGGAGGGGGGTCGACTTATACGCGGGTTTTCAATTTTTTCTTATTTTTAACAACATAAGTTAGGGGGTCGACTTATACGCGAGTATATACGGTATATGGAATTGATATAAAAAAAAAAAGCAAATTTTGTCCCTACATCAAAACTGAAAGTTTCATTGCTTACATCTGTAAATTATGTGCATATTTTAGAGAGTTGCAGATTTGAGGGAGTCTACTGCATTTACTGTATCAAATCATAATGCATCTTTTCCGCAGTTACTTTGGTCATATTTCATTTAAATAGCATTTACAATGTTACCGTTTCAACACATAAAAGCCGTGTTTTCCACCACATGATATTACATGACATCGAATTTGCTATTACTTAATATGAATTTGTTGAAAATTTTGTTAAAATATCTTTGTTATTGTTGTAGTTCTCTAAAGATATCTGGTTATGACTTGAACAGGAAATAATCATTCTTTTAGCATAAGATGTCTCAAAAAAGTTCAAATAATCAGTTTTCACTTAACTAATGCATGTAATATGCACTTTCACAGTTTTAAGTAGAATTTTTGCTATTTAATTAAATCACTTTGTTAAATGGAATCTAATTCAACAAAGTGGGAGATCCAGAAATATGCAAAAAGTTTAGATAAATTTAGTTTTGATTCATAAAAACGGCAATTATAGCAAAATTCCTTAGCTCTAGGAGGAATTTTAGCCCCAGAAACTTCTCCCTTGTCTGTGCCACAGTATACAACTTGTGACATTGATAATGATTATTATATTTATTATTTTGTTTACTATTTATTACTGTTTATTTATTTCTGTAACTGTTGTTTCTTTTAAAAAATAATTGTTAAAACAAAATGACATGGTTATTGTATGAAAGATAAAACCTGCAATCGCACCAATATGGTGCATATACAACATCTGTGTAGTGTTGAATAGCTGTAGGGGGCTTTACCCTCAGGAGCAATAAAATGCCCCTCACCAGGAAAATTAGAGATTTTGGGTTTTCAGTTGTCAAAAAGTGAAATCCTCTCCCCCTCCAGGTATTCTATAATGTTCACAGAACTACAGAAATTCCTAAAGGATAAAAATTTCTGAATTCAACACTGCATCTGTGCCTTATTATTTACCATTTTTAATAATTTTATTATACTTAATAGTGATAAATAGGATAATTATGATAAATAGGATTGGTACCATAATTTTAGGAAGAAACACTACAGCGTTTATGTGTTTCAAACTAAAATGTCTAGCAATGTGGCATTAACATGCATTCTTTTTTTTTCAGCAGGCATGATTCTGTTAATAATTTCTTTGAAAATTAAAAAAAAAAAAAAAAAAACTCAGTCATAAATTCAAAAATTTGGAAATAAAATGTATGTGAATTTCAATAAATGATCACAAAAACAAGCTAATTTTGATTTCGTTATTCATTCAATGAAAAATCACCAACTTCGTCAAAAAATCGCAAAAAAAGCAAATTTTGTGGAAACATGAAAAAAAAAAATCCTGAAAATTTCATTAAAAGATTGTAAAAAAATGCCCACAAATTTTGCAAAAGATTGCAAGAAAACACAAATTTTTTCAAAAGGGCATGGAAAAACGCATAGTTAAGTGCCAAAGACAGATTTCCCTCTTCTCTCCCCCCCCCCCCCCCACTCTCTCATTTGTAACCTTTCTGAAATGAATCAGATTTTTTTTTTTTTTTTAATACTCATATTCATCCCTGTCTTAAAGATTCAGGCACCAAATTTTAAATGATGTGGATGGGCCTAAATTTTCTTATCCACGCGAGCAAAATATATTGGTCCTACCTAATATAAATGCTAAAATTTTGTCCCATGCAACCAAGAAAAATCAATAAAATAAAGTCTGGGGCTGGCTTAATCAGACCCAATTTTTCATAGAGCATCAGATTATCTCTTAATCAACATTATCCTATAATTAAAATTGTTTAAGAAATATTTTATTTATGGATATTCATGCAAATATTTTGCATACTCAAACTAACCCCCGCTCCCATACTTTTGCTAACCCGACATTTACTTCAGTTGGGCCCGACCCAAAGCAGTATTCAGTTCTGCACCAAGGGTCTGAAATTAACATAAGATATAACATTAAAATGTTCATGCAAGAAGTAATTTTTAAATATTAACAAAATTGCTAAATATTTTTAAAAACAACCAGAAAATAAAACATATTCAATTGCATTGTTAAAATCTCTTGTATTTAAGGAACAACACAGTGATGGCAAGTATTTTTTTTCTCTTAGTAATCATTTCGTGGTTAAATGCTGTTAGAACAAAATCTTCTAATTTAAATCTATATTTATTTCTTTGACATTGTGACAGCTGGTAATGTACCAAACAGAGCAATAGAAGAAGTGGGGGAAAAAGAAGGCAGCTGGAACCAGTGACGTAGCTAGGATGGGTGACACCCGGGGCGAATGTAAATGGTGTCACCCCCCCTCCCTTCCGATCCGTCATATTTTTTCTATCACACTTCTATGTTATTAAAAAATGACCATACCATTATTTAACTTTTGTCCTCTTGTATTAAAAAAAAAAATAAAAAAAAGAGGAGCGACTCATTACTCAACCCACAGTCCGAATCAGTCAATGTGGTGTCTATATGTAGAAGAAAACTCTTTCTTTAAAAATTTCCTTTTGCCACGCTCTCGTTGGATTCCAGGTGCTTTTCTTATTTAGATACACCACTCTGAATAAAATTTCACATTCTCAAAGAAAAGAAAATGAACTAAATTGCGTCGTGTCAAGGGCGGATCTGGAGAGTCCTCAAGGGGGGGGGGGCGATTTTAAAAATTGGGAGACTCGAATCTCATGCACAGGTCGGGGCTAATATTTTTACTGCGGGTCGGGTTTGGGTCCGGTTATCTTCTATATTTCCTGCGAGTCGGGTTTGGGTCCGGTCGACTTCTATTTTTCAAGCGAGTCGGGTTTGGGTCCGGTCGACTTCTATTTTTTGCTGATGGTCGTGTTAACTAATCAGGGGTGTGCGAAGAGAAAACTGCGCCTGGGCAAATTTTCATCAGTTTGTCCCCCACCACCTACCCCAAACGACTTTTCTTTTGACAGGCCAAAAATGACTTGGTAGTATAAATTTGACATATTTTAAATTTCCGGACCCGAGCGAACGCCCCCTTCGCCCCCCCCCCCCCACACACACACCCTTTCACACCGTGATGTAACTAATACTTTTTCTGTAGTTCGCATTTGGGTCCGTTTGACTTCTACTTTTTGCAGCGGGTAAGGTTGGGTTTGAGACCAGTTGACTATATTTTGCTACTGGTCGTGTTGACTTCTGTTTTTTTTCTGTGGGTTGTGTTTGGGTCCGGTTGACTTCTTTTTTGCTGCGGGTCGGGTTAACATCTACTTATAATATAAATCATAATAGTAAAGCTCTACAATAAAAACAAAGTAAATATTTAAAAATGTATTTCTTAAGATTTCGCTAAACAAATGTACAACATAAATATATTTTTTACGAATAACAAATAAGATGCCAGTCTAAATTGGGCTCGGAGTGAAAGTGAAGAATTGCACGAATCGCGGTCGGGCCAATAATGCTTATCATACAGGCTGGGTCGGACACAGAACAAACGTTTAGCTTTTACTCAGGGCCGAGCCTCGACCTGGAAATTTTGATCAGTACAGACAAGACATGAGTTCGAATGGATCTTTTTCAGAATTTTCAGACTTTTATCAGAATTAGGTCCCAACCGAGCTCGACGATTTTAAATCTGAGCCCGCCCAAACCCGAAACATTTTGCTTCATCACAGCCCGAACCCGATAACGAAAGCATACAGTAGAAAAAAAAATGCATAATAATTTTTTTTTAATGTTCCAAAAAAATTATAATTTTTAAACTACATTTTACATTGAAATGTTACACTTAAACGAAATTTTAAATTTAATATTATCAAACGAAAAGTTTGGTATAAAATAAAAATGTACTTTATACTTAAAAAAAAATTCTCATATTTTGTCTCCTTTAATAAGAAAATATCATGTACATGTTAATGAAGTGTGTTTCATGAATAAATGCATAAAACATGTAGAAATTATTGTCGATTATTTGTCGAATTGAACAACATATATCAATTTTCTATAAAAAAGGGCACATTTTTAACTATAACCATTTCATTCCTCATAACAATCTTTTGGGATAGGCATGACCCAGACAATAACATTAAATTAAAACTTTTAAATTCCGATGCTTTTATAGAAATAAAGGAAACACTGCTCAATTGCTTTCTATCTGAATAATATGGAAATTAAATTTACTTACGACCAAAAGTGACTTCGTAAATTGCAGAGTAACAACTTCAGCCTCGTCAGAAATTCACAAAAAAAGCAACAATCACTAAAATTATTTCTATATGAAAAGCAATTACGACCTGTGTACGCTGTGTACAATAGTCATCTAAGTTATGCGCCAAAAGCAAACTAAAACTGGAAGAAAATATCCTCTTCCCATTAAATGTCTAAATAATAATGATAATAAACAACCCTATTGCAAAATAACCTCTGTTACAGATAAAAACCAAACTACAGACAAATTCATTATTCCCGCTTTTTTGTTGGCGCCAGAACATCGTCGGAAATGGCTAAAATAGGTTTGTAGAAGTGACTAATAATTAACTTTTAAAATAGCATTCTAATGTTAAAACAGAAAAAAAACACAATTTCTGCTTACCCTTCATTCTAATCAAAATGTCAATAAAGTGATTTGAAAAGGAATAAATAATGTTTAAGGGGGGGGGGAAAGTTCTTTTAATATTTTCTATTCATTGATAAATAAAATTTATAGGTTTCAGAAAAAATGAGTCCAGGTCCGAGCACTGTCTCATCTCTAATACAGACATTTAGGAAGACTGACTCCAGGTAGGACTCGACATGGAAGAAAAACAAGTCTGGCCCGACCCAAATCGTCAGAAAAATAAAGATCAGGACACGGCCCGGTTCTAAAAGTCAGAAGACCTAACCCAGCCCGACCCTAGGGTGTGCGATCACCCCTTCGCCATCTCTCCCCCCATCATAGATCCGCCAATGCTGAGTCATGAATTGGCGTCGGGCCGCGCCGCGCGACATTGAGCTTCAACCCAAGTCCTATTTCATGAAGATCTCTCATGTTGGTTTGAAAACTTTTATGAGCCCAAGGGGGAGCGATCACCCCTTCTCCTCTCCCCCCTTAGATCCGCTATTGCTTGGTTCATAAATTGGCGCGGCCCGACCCGGGCCGTGCCGACGTTGGGCTTCAGCCCAAGTCTTTTTCCACAAAGATCTCTCATGTTGGTTTGAAAACCTTTATGGGCCCTAGGGGGGGGCGATCGCCCCATCGCCCCCCCCCCTAGATCCGCCATTGCGTCGTGTGCTAAAATTTCATTTTATTTCAGAATTTCTTTCCAAAATCTAATAAGATAACATTTTTTAGTTGCAAATAAAGATTGGGTGTCACCCCTCAGAGGGTGACACCCGGGGCGGACCGCCCCCTCCGCCCCCCCCCCTAGCTACGCCACTGGCTGGAACGCATTCTACCTTTTCATAATTAGCATAAATCATATAATGTTTACAATTCTTATTGCTTCACATGCAAGGGAATGATAAAAGTAGGTCATCAAATTTTTTCCAGACCGACTGCTTAGAATCAAATAGTGGTGTACCGAGTAGTAGTTTGGCCGAGTAGCCGAGTACCGAGTACTCGGCCACTGACTACTCGGCCGAGTACCGAGTACCGAATGCCGAGTACCGAGTAGTTGTGTAATAAGAAAATAAAAACTGATGTGCACATAATGTGAGCTTGGGTGTACATATATATAAATATACCTGTGTACACATATCTATAATATACATACATAGTATAAATAAATTAACTCATTAAATTTGAAATTTATTTGTGCACCTTTTAAAGACAATTTTTGACAGTTCAAAACTAATAAAAAAGGAGAATTGATACATGACAACTACAGTTATTAACTAATATAAAATTTAAACATTCTTTAACCCTCCAATTTATTCCAACCATTGAAGTCTATCAAAAATAAAAATTTTTATTGGTTACTGTAACAATTCATTGAATAATGCAAACATTTCATATTTATTTTGTAACTGTCTGTACCTTATTTTCTTTTGATCAAAAAAATGAATTGGCTTTGCAGTTTCTTTTCATTTTTCATGTGTACAGATTATATTATGTTATTTTAAATTTGTTATTTTTTAAATATCTCAGTAAAAATCTAACCTTTTTCAATGAAAATTATAAATGTGTAAATTAAGATTGCCTTAAAAAGCAAACTCTAAAATTGATGAGTTTAGATGATCTAGAACTTGAAAATCCACCAAAGAAACAAAAAATAAATATGAGAATGCTAATGTCGACGAACCAAATGAGAAAATGCTAGCAAAAAGTTCATCTATTTTCTGGCAATGTTTTGAGGAAATTGTGAATGAACAAAAAGATTGTGGCACTAGTACTAATTTAAAATCACCGCATGAAGAATTGATACAAAAAGAGATACAGGCTTTCTTAACAGAAGACATGTAAAACTGACACTTCATTTACATGGTGAGGAAAAAAAAAAAAAAAAACTTTTCCGATTATGTGCAACCTTGCAAAAAACTCTTATAATGCACCTTCAACAACTGTTTATTCTGAACGTAATAGATGCCAGCCAAATTTATAGTAGTAAAAGAAATGCCCTGTCTACTGATAATATAGAACGTTTGGTGTTTCTGCACCATAATTTGAAATATAATAAATTTAATTATTAATTTTTTATTGACATTTATTGTATTTTCAGTTTCTTTATCCAAAATAAGTCTTTTCTGTTTTCCTATATATAAAAAAGTATTTTTATTTGTATAAATGTGAAATTTTTTTAGGAATTTTGTTCTTAACTTTTTTTATGTTTTGCAGACATATTGTTAAATACAGAGTAAATAGTTTCATGAATTACTACATATATTATACATTGATATTTGAATAACTTTTTACAGATCAGTTATGAATTCATATACTTAAAAAATGAAATTCTTACAACTACTCGGTATTGGCCGAGTACTCGGCCAAAATTTGGCCGAATACCGAGTACTCGGCAAATTGGCCGAGTAGGCCGAATACCGAGTATTTACCGAGTACTCGGTACGGCTCTAGAATCAAATAAAAAGTTTGATTTTGAAAACTTTATTATTCTTATAAAGCATGAATACACATAAATAATGGCTGCATTCACTATAAGTCTTTTTGAATTATCATTTAATAATATTTTAAGAAATTATATAGTGTTTTTTTTTTCAGTTTTTGATAAGGGGAAGAAATATTTAGAAAATATAGAAAGTTGGTCTTTTGAACTGAATTTTCAGACAATACAGCTTAGGAAAGTCATCTCCAAATAGCAGTCGCTTATAACTTAAAATGTAATACATTTATAGAAAATGGAAAAATGTGTTATATTTCAAATCTTGATGAATTATTGTATGAATTTTCTTTTTAACTCCCCCCATCCTTTAAAAAAGAGTCTGTATTTTTGATCTACAGATTCTTTTAGAAATGATTAGAATGAGAAAAATTATGTCTTATTCAACTGAAGAAATAGGATGTGATAACATGATTTTATTTGTACGTAATGCTAATTATTAAAATTATTACATTTGTTATTTATTTGTAAAGAATTTTAATACGAGCATAAAAATAATTAATAGCATTTTATCCCATTCAAACATGCTATTTAATGTACTGCATTTACTCGTGTATAGGGCGCACATGTGTATAAGGCGCACCCCTACTTTACAGATAAAAATGGGGATTTCTTAAAATCTCGTATATGACGCGCACCATAAATTTGATACGCTAATGAAGAATGACCAAATGAATTTCAGTAAAAAAAAAAAAGTCGAAACAAACAATACACCAGACCAGAAAACAAGACAAAAATGCATTTTTAGACTTCGCGTTGTAAGAGAAGGACAGGAAATAGGAATGAGTGACGGTAAAGAGAATTGCTAATTAGCGTTTAGATAATGTCATTAGCTCTGTTGTATAAAAAACTGCAAGGAATGAAATAAATAAGCAGTAATACTTCAATTAAGTAACATTTTCTGAGTTTTAATATCTTCTTTGAATAATTTCTTGTTTCATATGTATATCGTTTGACTGCATCCAACAGTAAAAAATTATTCTGTGTATAAGGCGCACCTAGGAATTTTACCCTAATTTTTTGGAAAAAAAGTGCACCTTATACATGAGTAAATACGGTATTTGAGTTAAAGCTGATACTCTTTTAATGCCCAATCATTCTCAAAACGCTAATAAGTATACAGAAAAGTTAACACAATTTTAACCGGATTTTTTTCTTAAAATATTATTTATACTTGCTTGTAAATCAATAAATGTAAAAATATATATTGTTTATAATAGAATGCAGAATGCCATATCATTGTGTAGTTCCCGGATCAGAGTAAATTATCCTGGCGAACCGACAGCCAAGACATTTACATTCTCAAACAAGAACAAGCATCCAGAAAACTTTAAAAATTAGACTCGTGCAACACCTCGGGAAAACTTGATAGTGACAAAATCTTCAAGGGTCATTATGTTCATTTGTGTTTGTTCTTTAAACATTGTTTGTATGGCTTTACACTATTAATGACAAAACATAGTTTTCTTTCCTTCTTTTTTTTTTCTTCCTTTGAATTTTAATAACTCATCAATTAGGTATAACATGTAAAGTTACTTTTTTTAAAATCACTGAGTAACGAACCAGTTTGGGTTTTCAATGTTAGATTGTTAGTGTCATTTACTATTATTCTATATTAATTTATAGGGTAGAAGCACCAGTAATGGATATCCCTCAAAGTTTTTAGTTTATAAAATAATAACCAATAAAAATTTAGCTTTAATTTTTTTTCATATTGCTCCTAGTATATTTTATAATCTTGAATTATTGTTGACACTCTTAATCAAACAATCACAAAGCAGAAAATGTGTTATATAATTAAATTTTTAAATTTAAGCTGTTTGCAATATTATTATTTAACTGTTTTAAATATGGCGTAATTTTTTTCATTTATGGCGATTAACACTATTTAATCAATTTGTTATTTAAATATTTTTTTCTTTTTTAATATTGAAATGTACGCAAGTTTTATGAGGTATTTTTAATATTTCTCAGTTTTAATTTGTAATTATTTAATTCTTATTTGGAAACTTTTCTTATATTTGTAATATTTGTGTGTAAATATTTTTTTAATTAGAAGGAAATATTATTCTTTTATTATTTGGCAACAATTTAAAATAACCTTTTTTTTAAAATGTGTAAAAAATTTCTCCTAAAAGGCTGAAAATTTGAATATAAAATGGAAATAAATCCTCAAAAGATTAGTCAAATTAAAAAAAAATAACTGCAATCTGCACACCGGGAACTTCTAATGTATAAAATTATCTAAAAATGATTAAATTACTATACAGTATGAACCATTTATCCGAAAACCAGTTAACCAGAAAACCAGTATTCTGGAATGATACTTCTAATAAACTGATGTTAGAATCTTTGTATAAATGAGGGTCATACGTTGCGAATTTGAGATATACATTGCTTGAAGCAATTTATAGTTTGATAAGAGCATCTAGTATTTGAAATAGTTATACAGTAGACTCTCTCAAATCCGCACTCCTAAAATCCGCAACTCTCTAAAATCTGCACATATTTTACGGATGTAAACAATGAAACATTCAGTTCAGATGTAGGTGCAAAATTTGATTTTTTCAATTTTATATCAATACCATACATTTTTTAATTTACAATTTTTGTTAAGGTTATTATTGAATTCATGTTTTTTCATGAAGAAAGAATAATTTATTTCTGAAAAAATAAAGATATTGCTAATATCATTGGTAATCACAATCTTACCAAATATATTTATGTATTAATCAAGCTTTTTTAGTTATTAAGTCTGGCTAAACCTGAAATAAGGTTTCATTATTTTATGATCCTGATGTGAATTAGTAATGTACCTTTATGAGGCAAGTTTCATTATATAATTTAGGAAAAACACATTTCCTCTTTTATAATGAATATTTAATTGTATATTATTGATTATTAACTTGACCTTTCCTTTTAATATTTTATCAATTAAAAAATATGTAACTTTTTATTATTTTAGTTTATCACTTATTTTAATATTTTAGTATATTCTATGCACTCATTATATTTTTGATTTTATTATTAATTACATTCAAATTACTTTTAAAAAAATGTAAACAAAGCAATGACCAGAAATCCGCAAAATTCTAAAATCCGCAAAACCTCTGGTCCCAAGCTGTGCGGATTTGAGGGAGTTTACTGTATAATATAATGTTTTCATTTTTATGCAGAGAAAACAGAAGGATTTTTCTTCCGAAGGAATTCCCATAAATTACCTTCTTTCAAACTCTGATATACTTTTGAACTTACTTCCATCTGATTCTTAGTTCAAATAATCTAATAGTTAATTTAAAATTAGAAGTAATACTATTATCACATGTATTCCATAAAACTTATCAAATGGATGCTACTTTAATGCCTAGTCAGATAATTGGAGAAACCAGTTATCCGGAATACATCTGGCCCCAACCATTCTTGATAAATTGTTCTGTACTGTATGTAGTTTTTGCTTCTATAAAACTTTTAATAGAACGATTTTGACCAACTTCGACATTAAATATATCTTAAAATAATTATTTGATTTAAAAACTGTCTGCAGCAGCATATTTATCAAACATTTCTTTATATAACCACCAATTTTCTTATTTTTGTGTGCAGTAGCTTTCTTAATGTTATTGAAGAAATACTTTAGGTCAAAAATTTCATAGTCATCAGGGACGCTCGCATTGATATATATATATATATATATATATCAGAATGGAGAGATAAATGATTTTAATTAATTTTGCATGGATTACAAAATCATCTATATTTTAATCAAATTAATATTTTGTATAATTTTGCTTTGCATATTTTAGAATATGGTAGTCAATAAAACAAATCAACATATAAGAAATAAATAACTAAAACAAATAATAAATATATATTAAATATAATAAATAAAACAAATGCAGATTGTTTAATGCAATTACTAACACAAACAATGATTTTTAAAATTTTGCTCAAGTTGTAAAAGATTATTTTTTCTTTTTTTTTGCGAGATTATTTTGAAGAATGAAAATTAAAATATGAACTTAAATAAGAGAGTATTCAACGATTGAATGTTAGTTATAGAATTTTAATAATAAATATCATTACTTCTAGGTTATCCCGTCGACCAATTTCGTCGGCCAATTATACAAATCGCCAAACTAATAGCCAAATTATACATGTTGACATAATTTTTATTTTAAATAAGGAAAAAACAAATGATTAGTTGAATATTAATAAAAATATTAATAAAAAGTCGAAATAAAAATCACTTAATGAAATTTTAAACACGTGAATCACATTTACTTTCATTGAATGTGACATTCATGATCATCCATTATTGGCATTTAATCTTATAGTTTGGCGATAATTTTTGGTGGACGGAATAACCTAGAAGTACCTAAATATCTTATTATTATTATTTATTTATTTTCATATTTGTTGAATCAAATGAGCAAAAAGTATTGACTTCAAATTGTCACTCAATAAAAAAAAAGAAGTATATGTATTTTATTATTTGAATAACTGTGAAAGAATATTGTATTATATTTATCAAACTACATCCAAATGTTTATTATTAATAATCAAAAGATTGTTTATAAAGATTTTTAGACTATCAATGTTTCATTGTTTAGAGCAGTTTATTCTTTGAATATAAGACTATTTGCTAATACTGTTTAAATTAAAATATGATTTTTTTTTTCAATTTTCTACATAAATTCGCTGTAGTTATTTAATTTTAATTATTTTAAAATAGAGTTACACTACTTATAATCCAATTTATATTTATATCAATAAATATGCATGCATATGTAATAAGACAAGATGTTTTTAAAATATCTGTTTAAACCAAAAAAAACTGTGGGGTTTTTTTTGGGGGGGGGGTGTAAAAAAACGGATTTATTTTCCAACCCAGATATGTGAGCCTAGGATTTAATAATCAAAAACTAATAATCTTATATGTGATTTGTGATTGCAATGTCATTGAAGTCTTTTCTATGTATGATTTATACATACACTATAGAAGCATTTATCCAGAAATGGTCAGAAGTATTCCACATAATAGTTGGGCATTAAAGCAACATCTATTTGATCAGATTTAAACAATACATATGACTGTGAAATTATTTTGATCTCAAATTGCATTAAAAGAAATAAAATCAAGTTTATTTAAAAGGTAAAATTTGTATTTCATGGAAGTAGCTTACTGCACTAAGGATATACAAGTGGGCCACAAGTAGATTTCTTTAAGCATAATTCTTACCATAAGTTAAACATGTTAAATTAATACTGCTTCTTTCATTCACTTCAAATCAGAAAATAGTTGAAGGCAACTTTTAATTGGGGTGGGAGAGGGGGTGAAAAAAATGGGATTCATAATAATATTTTGAAAATTTTAGCAAAATTTGCTACATATATATTGGGATAGTATGATGAAATGTTAAATTACACTGTCATAGAAGTCATTGTCAATCATATTTGTAAATTCAAATTGCAAATGGTGTTACGCTTTTATTAGTTTTACTGATTTATCAACCCCTAAATGATTATGTAATTTACTCCAAACTAGACCCAAAATAGAAATGTATTGTTCGATTGAAGCAGAGGTAGCTGGTGTTGAATGTGAAAAAAAAAGAAATATTGACAAAGTCCAGAAATAAACTTATCCTTTTCACTCCTTTTTCCCACAATCTGCCACCATTTTTGTGTTGAAAGCTTCTGTATCACACTTTCATTGAACACTGAATATGGGTAATAAATGCTATTATTAGCTTATATATATTATTATGAATATCTTAAAAGATATTATAACAATGCAAGCAGTCAGCTTGCATCTTTATCAATCATCTTTATCATTGCTTTGCCATCTTTAGTCATGCGTTATGATTTTGGATACACTTTAAATGACAGGTATGAAAATCTTCCTTCTTTACAGATAATTTTTATTTTGGTCATTTTATCACTGCCTAGAAATTCCTTTAAATCTGTTTTTATTTTATTTTTAATATACTTAAATTGGCCTTTATCTTTGCATTTCCATACCCTAAATCAAATATTGATACAGTAGTGAAAGCACAAACTTATAAAAACCCACAATGGATTTTTTCAGGTTTTTTTTTCAAGTGGAAAACACTCGTACAGGTAATGATATCAAAAGAAAAATCCCTTCCCCTCTCCCTTAGAGATATCTTACAATATTAAATGCAAGACATCCCTCCATCGGCTTCCTAAAGTTATAATATCGTGTATGTACAGCCCCCTATCGCATATACTACAGAGAAATATATAGGTAGAACAGGATCAATATCTTCATTTACATAGTAGGCACATACATATCCGAGGCTTAAGATGAAAAAATCCACAAAAGTGCACGCAGTTTCAAAATTATTTTTGACTAAAAACTTTTTTAAATTCTAGAAAATTTAATCTAACCATACAAACGCAATTTAACTAAATGGATGTGCCAATACCCAAACTTTATTCTATCCCGTATGTTTTAATGTTTCAAAAAGTAATACAATTAAAAAAAAATAATACAAATATTAAAGCTTCAATGCTGTTAGTTCAGTATTTAAATATCGTAATATCAATACTATATCAACTTTAATTTTTATCTTAAATTTCTGATTTACTCCATTCATCTGAATAAAAATGAGTTAATGTCGATCACGATATTTAATACAAATGATAATTTTTCATTATTCTATTGTAAAATTAGCAGAGAGCACAGTAAGTTATACAAATAAAACAGTAATAATATGTTTTAAGAAATTCCCAAACCGGAACATTGTTCCGATTTCCTCCTTTACATTTCGAGTCCTGTATGTATCAGTATCTACACTCATCTATCTAGGAATATGTAGGGAAGTTGGAATCACCTGTTTTCTTTTTTATTCGATCTTGACAACGGCCCGGTTGACCTCCAGTCCCATGCCCATAATCTTCTCAGCTATCAGTCACAACTGCTGTTCAATGGTTGTTTGTCCTCCAGTGGTCCATTTGTAGTGCTATATGAAACTGCACTACATGATAATTTAATGCATGAATTTTGTACTGCTTAAGGAAATGGAGCTTGTTAAATCTGATATTTAATTGATCCAATACTAAGATTTAACGTTATTTATTAAAAAATGTCTTGTTTATTATTTTTCTTTCTGTTTTTAGATTCAATGGGAGATAAAACTGTTTTTGCATAAGTTCAATAAGTCATTCCTGTCATTGAAAACAATAAAATATTTTAATAATAGTGTTATTTTAAAGAAGTTCCTGTTATCATCCTAAATTAAGCTTATTCCCTTAAGAAAATGTCATTGATTATAGAAGAAAATTCTTCCTCCAGTCAACAGCTCTTTGTTTCTCAAGATGGATATAAAGAAACACATTCCTCCACTGATGCAGGAAAAAAAGTTTTTATTTGTGAAGTATGTTTCAAAGAATTTTCCCGGAAAGATCGTCTAAGAAGACATCTCTTGACTCATACAGGTGAAAAGCCTTTTGTATGTGCAATATGTTCCAAAGGATTTTCTCGGAATGATAATCTAAGAAAACATGTCTTGACACATACAGGTGAAAAAAATTTTGTTTGTGAAATATGTTCCAAGAGCTTTTATGATAAGAGTAATTTAAGAAAACATTATTTGACTCACACAGGCGAAAAACCTTTTATTTGTGAAATATGCCCCAAAGGTTTTTCTCAGAATACAGATCTAAAAAAGCATCTCTTGACGCATACAGGAGAGAAACCTTTTGTTTGTGAAATATGTTCCAAAGGATTTTCTCGGGATAGTAATCTAAAAAGTCATCTCTTGATGCATACTGGGGAAAAGCGTTTTGTTTGTGAAATATGTTCCAAAGGATTTTCTATGAATAGTCATCTAAGAAGCCATATCTCGAGGCATACTGGTGAAAAACCTTTTGTTTGTGAATTATGCTCCAAAGGATTTTCTACGAATTATCGCCTAAGATCCCATCTCTTGACACATACAGGTGAAAAACCTTTTGTTTGTAAAATATGCTGCAAGAGATTTCGTGATAACAGTGCTTTGAGAACCCATCTCTGGACACATTCAGGAGAATAACCTTTTGCTTGTGAAGTATGTTCTAAAGTATTTTTTTAATAATTGAAGTCTAGGATGCCATCTCTTGACTAATACTGTAGAAAAACATTTTGTTTGTGAAATATATTCCAAATCATTTTTTTAGAATACTAATCTAAGAAAAGTATCTCTTGATTCATCAGGATAAAATTTTTGTGATTCTAAAATGCATTCCAAAGGATTTTCTAGATATTGTCAACTAGAAAGACATCTCGTGATTGATAAAAGAGAAAATATTTTGTTCCTACGGTATGTTTTCCAAAGGATTACCTGATAACCATAACTTTAGAAAACATTTGTCTCATACCAAATAGATAATTCATAAAAATCTCCCATATTTTTATTTCAAAAATCGAGTATGATCTCTGTATATATCATTGCATTTACTATTATTATTTTTTATGTTTTAGAATTTGAAATTACATTAACAAAATTATTTTTTACAAATTAAATTTCTATTGTACAAAATGGAAATTTTAATAATAATATCTTGAAGCATTATTACATATTACAAAAATAATACAACATAAATTTGATGATAAGAATTAAAAATTTAGATTCATTAACCCATTAAATTAACAACAAAAATGTCCCATCTGTCCCTCATGTGAGGGAGCCAAGGGACATGGTTTTAAAATGAAATTTTGTTTTTATTTTTTTAAAATGAGGTATAAAAATGACAAGGTATTGTGACATTTACGTTCCTAACGATCATTGTAATCACAACATTTATTACTTGTTACATTATACTTTGTAAAATCCAAATCAAATAAAAATACGCTTGTGTCTGACTAACGCTATCAATTAATTTTGGTGGCAATTAGTTTGCAATTATGGTCTCATTCACAAATGATGAAATGGAGAGTTTCTTGTGCAAGATGAAATTTTCTTTTTCATTTCTCCCGATCAATAGTATTGGAATGTAAGATTAAAAATTTGCAGTTTGAGTTCAATAATTTTTTCAAAACAGCAATATTTTATTTATTTGAAAAAAAGAAAAAAAAACTAAGGAAACTGGTATTATTATTGAAATACAAATAAATATTTTTGGTACTAATGTTTGATATTGATATATAATGCATAACTAAGTAAAGAAAAATTTGCATTGCTTTAATTTTTTAATTGCATATCTTTATATTAAAAATACCAAGCTGTTTTTTTAGTCATCAGCCCCGAGCCTTATGCTGAACCAATTTTAATAATAATAACTTCTTTTTTTTTTTTATGAAAGCTGTTCATATGTAGGTGTCACCATTTTAGATATTTTTAAATTCATTTCCATTTTTATTAATTTTTTTATAATTTTTTTAATGACATTTCCTCAAAATAGTGGCAATTGAATTGTTTTCATTGTTGCAGAAAAAAGAAAAGTAATGAAAAGTATTCAAATACATGGTTTTTTTAAAGGTATTTTTTAATTTATGAGTTTAATTTCAGTAAAAAAAAATTATACACATGTATTTTATTTTGATAGGCAAATAAAAATTCATATTTACTCAGACGTCATGAGAGTATTGCTGATTTGGGCCTTTTTTTATCTTTATGCATTTTAATTTTACTGTTTCGATGAAATAGAAAATATTTTCTTTATTTTAATACATGCCAGGTAAGCATAAAAATATGCATGAAAATTTTGTTCCGGCGAAAGTTTCTACAAGCTTAGCTTAAAATGTATTTTTACCTTGACCTATGTAGAGATAAAAATTGATTTGATGGTGTTAAAAATGGCGTAATTTACTCTGATTTTTCATTTCTGAATTATAAAGATTATTATTGTCTTTATAATAAAAGCCTAAGTCATGTGACTGTCATCGACAATTCCGGTTTCAGCACTTTTCTTTTTTATATGTCAGAAAGCCATTTTTGTACTTGATTTAGTTTATAAATCATCAAAAATTGTTCCATCGTCATCATTTCTTTCATATTATAATTGTTCAAGTCATGTAAATTTATAAACAATAACGCTTTTTATGTGCAAAAAGGCCATTTTCTATCAAAATTATTTTTTCAAATAAAATTACCTACATAAAATCTGTCATTATCGCAAAGAATTCTTGGTATTTTTATGTTAGCTGGGTAAAAATCTTGTCAGTAGATTTTTTTATGTGACAGTTAGCATTTTTTATTTTTTGCGCGGTACACTCTCAAAAAAACTATCGTCTTTTCACAGAAAATGTACTGGCAACACTGCTGCCAGAAATTGTCTGTAGATTGACGATTTTCCTTTTTTTTTCTCCGTCAAAAGAGGAAAAATATCCGTCACTTGAAAAAAGTTTGGAAAAAATCAATGCGGAAGAGGTGGGGATCGAACTCACGACCCCAGCATTACAAGGCCAGCGCTTATCCTCAGCGCTACGGTTGCTCATGATAAATGTGCTTTAAAATAGAAGCGTTCATTTCATATGGGTGTGGTTTGGTGTATTTCGTTAAACAGCTTTTAATTTTGAAATTAATCTCAGAAAGATTTCATCTTTAATGAAAGTGTGGCTCTGTTTTTATTTACGTTTAGTATTAATATAGTATAAAAATGTGAATTTTAAATGTATTTCGTAAATTGTTAGAGAAAAAACATGGATTTTCTATTTTTATTCCATAAGATTTTTTTTAATAATATCAATTTTTGTTCTTTGCATTTTATTTTTTAATTAAAATATTTTTTAAATGTGTTCACTTAAAGTATATTTTATATGCGAATATTTATCATAGAAATAACTTAGTATATTGAACTTTATTCAACTTATCCAACTTTGAATAACAGATTGTGAGAATTTTTGAACGAATAAAGAAAGTAATTGTTATTTATTTTTAAATTCGAAAACATTTTTGTCTTTTAAAACTAAATTAGACATTTTAATCAATAGAATATTTTTGTTTTTCATTTAAAAAATAAATTCGAAATTATTACTAACAGACCCAATGCGCATGTGTGCTAGATATAAACGGAATTTTTTCCTCATTTTTCGACGTTCGGAATGAACTCACAGAACAAATACGTTTTCTGGGAGAACAGAAGTTATTTGTGAAAAAATAACGATAACTTAGTGTATATTGACGAATTTTTCTGGCAGTGTAAATTAATACAGTAACTTTATGGTTAGGGGTTTATGGTCATGGTTTATGTAAATATTTATTATTTTTCTTTTCATTCTTTTTTTATTAAAAAAAAAGGAATTATAAATGCTTCAGTTTTATATTAAAGTAATGTTTTTTAAATATAATCAGTGAAACGATTATATTTGAATTGGAAAAAATGTAATAAGAAAAAAAAACGGAATGGTAAAAATATTTGGCGATTTATCCCCTGCGACTAACATAAGTAAACAAATTCCTTATTTGTGTACCCGAATCTACAAATTTAGTAAAGGATTAAACAAGGAAATCAAATAATGAATTAAAAAAACATGATAAAATTCTTAACATTATATTTAAGGAGGCCAAACTGGTCGCCAAGGGCAGCTAGTTTGTGTTTAAAAGTAATTAAAATTTCATTAAACTTGCAAAATAATAAGTTTTATGTGTTACATTATTCAATTTGAAAACAAAATAGTCTTATAAATATAAAATACCAAAAAATTGTGTGTAATTAAACACAATTATTGGGAGAGATACAATATGTCCTATTCCTTCCTTAGGCCAAAACATTTTCAGAAAATATGTTTTTACAAAAAGCATGTGACTTTTACGCTTAACTTAACTGTTCATTTGTAAAAGATGTAACGTTGAGTTTAAGAAACAACAACAACAATTAAGATAGCAACAAAGAATGAGACTGAAAATTTAAAATAAAAATCTGTGTAGTTATTTACAGTTGATATCTCTATAATAATAGCCTAAGTCATGTGACTGTCTTCAAAAATTTCGGGCTGGTCACTTTGCTTTTTGTTTACCATTTTGATACTTAGCTCAAGGGTAAATCGCAAAATATTCATCACTATCAGGGTTCTCACTCACTTTTGACCAACATTAGCAATTTGGCGAAACAAAAGATCAAAAACAGTAACCAAATCTAAGGAAGTGTTAGCGAAATTGATTCGGCATGAAGCACTGACAAATCTGTCTTTAACTCATTATTGTATCTCTTTTTTTCACTAAATGTGTACATTTTTCATGCATTATTTTAGCAGTATAAATAAAAATTATAAATCGCTATCTTTGATTTACCATTTTAAATAATTATGGCAATTATCAAATTTCGCTTATATATGCTGTCCAAGAGTAAAAAGAAGAAAATTCGGACATAAATTAATATTTTAAGTTTGATTTCAGCTATGCATTAGCTAAAGAAGATAATATTGAACGTCTTACATGAAAAAATTTAAAAATCAATAAAAATTTTAGAGATATAGTTCTTTAAAATTGTGATTCTAAGCAAAAATGCTTGTCCCATTTCAAGTATTATGTAATTAACTGCTATTTTTTTAACCTAATTTAACTTTTTCAAATAAAGAGATTTAATTATTTTAAATACGAACTGTTAGTGTTCTGCAATTTTTTATTCTTCAATTGTGAAGCAATGTGGCACGAATAAGCTTTCATCAAAGTTGGTATTTTTTTTTTCACTGTCAAGTCTGTTACCATAAATTTTAATATTAAAATAATGATATTTGCCCTTTTGCAATTAAATATTGTTTAGTAAATAGTTTCAGAAAGTATGTGTATTATTATCTAAGTTAGAGATTATATAAGTTAGTTCATTTCTAATACTTTTATTTGAAATGTCAAGTACGTTACTTGTCAAGTCTGTTACCATATTTGTAAGCGATGAAATGCAAGCTGCTAAAGTAAGTTTATTAAATAGTTTTAGAAGGTATGTATATTATTATTTAAGTTAGAAAATATACAAGCTAGTTCATTTTAATAGTTTTACTTGAAATGTCAAGTCCGTTACCATGAAATGTAAGTGAGTGGTGAAAATGGCCCATATACTAAACGTTGCTACGAGATTTCGACTCTTAGATAGAAAAACATTAATGATTCTCTGCATACAATTAATAAATATTATGGTAAATGGTTAATTTCAACACCACATTCTAGCAAAACTTTTCTCTTTTCGGCACATGATGAAGGCAATTTTTTTGTACTTTTACGGCGCATACATAGTGATTAACTTAAAAGAGAGAAATGGCTACCGCATAATCTTTTCTGTGTGTTTGGCTACTGCTAAAATGAATTGGTGTTGAGTCAGTATCTTTATAAATTGGGCGACGTTAATGACATGATGTGATGAATATGTGAAGCGACATCAATCGTTAAATATAACGTGGTTAAGAATCTCGTTTGTAATGGATTGGTATACAACACACAAAAAGAGCAGAAATTGAGCACTCGCAATTTGGCGAATTTGATTATTCGTTTTTTCGCCAAATGAAAAATTTCGTCGCGACAATGGCGAGCGACAGCGAGAACACTGATCACTATCATTTCATTTATATTATAACAGTGCAAGTCATGTGACTATCTTAAACAAAGCCAACGTTAAGAGTGTGCAACATGGGCGGGTGCACTGGGTATCCTAGAAAGGCCTCGCGCTCGGGTAAAAAATGTATATATATCAACTTTATAAACATCTAAATATATATTTTTTTAATTGCTGCAAGTTAATTATTTCACGATTAAATTTAGATATTGAAAACATGGTTATTTATAAAAGTGTAAAATTTTTATCAATAAAAAGTTCAGTATAGACATTCGAAAGAAGGAAATATTCCCTGTAGTCATATAGTCTATCCTCAAAATCTGGCCATAGTTATACGTTATTTTTTAAAAATGTTGCAACTTTGTTACAGAATTGTGGAGTAAAATTTTCAGAACAGAAAAACAAAAACACAATTTTAATCGCCACCCTGCAAGTCTGGAGCTCGGAGATTCCCCTCTTTGCAGACATATTGGACTTAAATTCGCACACCTTCGGAAAATATTTCTTGAAATTTCCTCTTGTTATCCATTTTTTATAATGACATTTACCTTAAAACCTGAAAAAATTAGCAGTTACCCATAAATAATTTTTGAAGAGGAAAATAGTGAAAATAATGTCATAAATTGACATTTTCGCAAAACTTGATAACTTAAAAGTAAAACAATGTATTGACATTTTGTAAATTGCATGAAAAACAGAAAAATGTTCTGTAGGACTTAGATTACATACATTATAATCGCATCTCCATATCAGATAATAGGGCAGTTACAGTTAAAGTGCTAATGTAATGAAATATTCGCAGAATTTGTCTCAAGTTTGTCATTTATACCAGTGTAAACCTAAAACTCTTTAATATATGATCCCGAATGTAATCTATTCTCTCAAAAGACACTTGTTAAAAAAGTGCAGAAAATTGCGGGGCATTTCATGCATATTTGTTTTGTTTTGTTTTGTTTTAAGATGTTTTGCACTTAGTAAAAATCTGAAAAACTTCACTTTGAGAAAAAGATAAAAATAACTTTTAAACAAAATTCAAAAGCTGTAATAGCTGTAACTTTGGTTATATGTAAAATATCAAAATGTAAGTATACATCACACTTCATATCTAGAATGTCAGAAAATCTGAAAACGATCGAATAACTCGATAAATGCACACCATATTGGAAAACGGAAAACTTGGTGTTAAATATTTTTTGAAGGATTTTATATTTTAAATCTAGTAAAACTAGAATCTAGTAAAAATCTAGTTGGCGGCAGGCGGGCGTTCTTATGTTTTTCTATTTATCGATTACAAGCAAATACATTTAAACATTTAAAAAAATTATTTTTCCAAACGTTTTGAAAATTTTATAGTTTTAAGATTCTAAAACCGATTAATTTTCGTACTAAAATGCTGATATTTACAGTGGGAAAAGGGCTGCAGATCGAAAGCAAAAGCAATATGCGTATTTACGATTTAAGGTTCCTGACCCTACAAGCGAACACACTCACGAACTAATGCTAAACCTTTGGGAAGTTTATATGTTCTAATATCTCATTTGCATTTCAATATTTTTAATTTAATTTATTTATTTAAAAAGGATAGCTGAGGTTCATCTCTACATTGCTTCTTTTTTACTTTTTTTAATTTGGTTGCAGATTTTTTATAAAAAATACTATCGCTTTCGAAACCAGTTCCGAAAATGAAAATGTCATTCAAACAAATATCGGCAACCCAAATCGAAAAAGTAAAGAAAGAGAGATGTAGAGATCTCAGCTGTGCAACGTAATAAAATAGAATAAATGTTGTAAAATTCAAACAAGATATCAGAAAACAACCTCCCCATAGATTTAGGATTAGTTTGCGAGTATGTTTACCTACAGGGAAAGGACTCATAAGTGAGCAGTGAGGAAAAAAAGAAATTTTTTAAATGACTGCTTGAAATGAATTTGTTTAAAAAGTTAAATGTTAATATTGTTTAACAACAAAGTTTTTTTAAAGCTGAATATACGTTGGTTAAACAATGTGTATTTTTTTTTTTTTTTTTTTTTTTTTTTTTTTTTTTTTTTTTTTTGTATTCGGATTAAAAATTTCAAGTAAAAAATGACTTACTTGAAAAGGACACATTCTGTTAAGAAAATATAAATATTATAGATAATCCCGATGCGAGATTCGTTTAGAAAGGTTTTCATTTTAAAGTATATAATGTTACAGTGTAAGGATATACATTTCTACAAATTTGTGATGTTTTAATCTACAAATTTGCTAAATATTACTGCGATATTATATATACCCGTTTAACGTCGGTCGGGTGCACTATTAGAGAAAGGGGGAGGGGAGGTAAATCAGAACCGTAGCTCCAAGCTGTAAGCCTGATAAAGTGTTTTCCTATGAATCCCATTTGATACTCTATCTTTTTGACAATAGTTATCAATAAAAATATATATTTCTTTTTTTTATTGTACAATGTTTAAATTTATACTTTAGACACACACAAAAAAAAGTAAAATAAATATAAAATATAATAAAAACAAAATAAAACTGTATGATTCTCAACATAGCTACTTGGTTCAAAACACAACGAATTGTAATAAATAATCATTAATAATAGCTTATGCACAATTAGAGTAATAAATATTACGAAAAAATAACAACAATAATAATAATTAATTAATGTCAATAAAAACTATTTAGAATGGAAGCAAAGAAGTTGACAGAAAATGATAAGTCATCGTCTGAAGAAATGTCTGAGAAGTATGGATAATTATTTTTAAACATGACTTCATTATTGTCTATAATTCTCATCAGTGCTGATATTCTGTTGATGAAAACAGGATTATTATAAATATAATTAATCCAACCCGGAATAATCACATTTCCGTGCTTTTTAACCTAATAATTTGTTGTCAGAAGACAATCCAGTGAATAGTGCAGTGAAGTGGAAGGGAGACCACATGCAAACAGGGCCTGATTAACCTCTGAAGATATGGGAAGCACAGTGTCACTTCGGGAGCCCTTTCATTCGAGAAATGCTTTTTAAACTCGACATAACTGGAAACTCGCCGGTGCTACATAGTGTGGCTCAGTTCTCGCGTGTATTTTATTAAAAAACTTTTTTGTGTTCCCCTATATATATATATATGTATATATATATATATATATATATATATATATATATATATATATATATATATATATATATATATATATATATATATATATATATATATATATATATATATATTTATGCTCAATAATTGGATACGACCAAGAAAAATATGAAAAAATAATTTTGCATAGTACAGTAGAACCCGGATCTATCGTTTTTCAAAGGGGTGAGGTAAAAAAACGATGAATGCGGGAAAACGATGAATGCTGATTAACTTCAAAATACGAAAAAACCCAATATTTATGCCTTACTATACCTTTTTAGTACCTATACCTTATTAGTACACTGTATATAATGTATACAATGTACTAATAAATACTAATTTGTTGCTTACTAAACTGTAAAAGAAATAACTTGAAGTTATAGAAAATTGATATCTATTTTTTTTAAATCTATTTTTTTTAAATCAAATTTTTTATTCATTTTTTTTAATTGAAAAATAATTTTTCAAGATATACAACATTTTTCTGGTCATTTTCAATAATTTCATATGCGCATATAAAAGTTCATACAGTTTCAAAAGCCGTAATTGCAACAGACAGAGTTAGAACTATGATGGTTCAGTTTCATCGGCATCATCATTCCTCTGCTTCTTCGCAATTATTTTAACTTTTTGCATTATCACACATTTCTCCTATATTTAGGGCCCTGCATGTCGCAAAATCTTGATAGCGGAAACATAATCGCATCCTCTGATATATGCAACCATTCTTCATCTGCATTATTGTCGTCATTATCAACACAAACAACTCAAATGACTTATTTTAGGATGAAAGAAGTAATTCCAGTTCGTGTTTCATATGAATTTGCATGTTTTTCAATTTCATTTCGGAGAGGAGAAAATTTTTACAACGATGAATGCGGGAAAACGACTTTTTGAAGAACGATGAATGCGGGTTTCGTTAGCATTATTTAAGAAGGGTTTGTGCAGGGACCGTAGAAATAAAACGATCAATGCGGGAAAACGATGGATGCGGGAACGATAGATTGGGGTTTTACTGTATTATTAGCGTAAAAATTTAAGTTGGATAAAAAGTTTATATTTAGCATGCATAATATATTTATATTTTGAACTAATTCTTTCAATTTTGGGGAATAGTTTAAATTATCAATATTTTACATTGTACGTATAAACCGAAATTAAAAAGTATTAATATTCAGTTATGTAAAATAAATATAATCTAACATTATAACTAATTCAATGAAACATTTCGGGCTCCTACAAATTTTTCTAAAGTAAGCACGTGCTTCTTTTTGCCTATTCGGTTATTAGGGCCTGCATACGCAGAGAGGAGAATCACGTCGTAGAAATATTTCTGGAAAGGGGCCATGATTTGTGAGGAAAAGAAAAGTATAACGATTATTTAAGTTAAATTGAATGAAGATTTTCAGTAGTAAGCTATTGAAGTATAGCTTTTCAATGCAAATATTTCTGATGTTGCAATGGATGACATATTAACTATCTGAGGACGAGTTTCATGTATTTGCGACATAAATGGTTCTCAAAATCCTTGATAACTAATACAACTAAATTTGAATAAAACATTTCCTTTTTCCAATCGCAGCAATTCAATTTCTGCGATTATAAATAAAAAATAAAGATTTTAGATAAAAAATTTCTTTTATAAATTATACGACACTTGTTGCAAAGGGGTTAAATAGCCTAAAATGCCTGTTGTGTTCATATTGTTGATAGTACTTTATCATTAATTATAAAATATAATAAACACACATCAGTAAAAAAAAAAACTTTTAATTTCTTTATATTATAATATTTAAATTTACGGCTTTTGTTCATATATCTTCTTCGTATTTGCTAGTTAGTTAGTTACTTTTGTATGCATCTCTTCTGCATGTTTGTTGGCGGTAGTTAAGGAAATCTATCGCACGTAGAACTTCAGATAGTTGGATGAGGATAATTAAAGACAGATACGAATGCAACCGAGGATAAGATTTTTAGGTGCGTTCGTAATTATGAGAAAATGTAGCACTTATAGTCGTCGTTCAATCTTTCTATCTGTCCACATATAGCAGAAGAAAAACTACCTAATCAAATTATTTGAAATTTAAAATGTATAATTACTGCACAATTTTGTCGAGTCATTTCAAATTTTATGAAAATAGGATGCATAGACCAATGACAGAGACCATCCAAAGTACTCCGTTACAGGACAGGCAATGAAAAAAATAGTTGCAAGTGCATTTTAATGATGTTACACTCTTTCGAACAGAATAAAATTCCTATGCATCTCTGAATTATATATTAAAATATACATTCTATACAATTTGTGTCACAAAGAATATTTGTTATTAATTTACAGTTCCACACAAAAGTATTCTACTACATAGTATAGGGAGAACATTGTTTGGGGCATGTTTTAATAATAGAGTAGACTCCCTCAAATCTACATAGCTTGTACAATTTGTGTCACAAAGAATATTTGTTATTAATTTACAGTTCCACACAAAAGTATTCCATTACATAGTATCCGGGGAACATTGTTTGGGGCATGTTTTAATAATAGAATAGACTCCCTCAAATCTGCATAGCTTGTACAGTCTGTGGTGCAAAGAATATTTCTTATTTATTTACAGGGCGACACAAAAGTATTCCATTGCACGATGGTCTAAGGGGGGGGCATTGTTTGGGGCGTGTTTTTATGATATTAAACTATTTCGCATTTTATAAAATTGATATACATTCCTGAGGTTTCTACAAGTTACTTCCTGTATAATTGGAAGCAGATAGCATTTAAAGGGATACACAAAAGATTTCTTATACTCTACTCACTACTGTATCCAAAGTATTGTATACAATTACACCAAGATCTGAATATTTGTAAAACTTCTTTATTGTACAAACGCACCTCATTTGTTATGCTTGCAATTTACAATTTGTTCATTTTGTGTTAGTTTGCTTAGATAGTCCTTCCTTGAACAAGTTCGTGGAACAAAATGTCCTTTGCACCAGTTTCTTCTTGCTATGCAAGAGATTTTATCAGAGCAATATATCCATTCAATCGAAGTAACAAAACGTAAAAGATTTACACGTAATTCTGAAAGTGAAAGAGTTTAAAATTGAAAGATTCTTTCTTATGGCTAGAAATATGCAGCTAATCATGAAAGTAATCTCCAGAGAATATGGGATTGGCTTGTTGGTTAGGTATACTATAGCCATCTCTTACACACATGAGCTCAACAAACCAGGATTTTTTAAAGGGAATTTGACCCATTACACACATCCATGCCTGACTGGGTTCGAATACAGCAAGCTCTTGTTCGAACCAACCAAGCTCACCCACCAAAAGACAAGCGACTTGAATCTGAGAACAATACTTTGAATGATATATCATTTTATCACAGGAAATGAACAGGTGCAAACAGAAATTGAAGACCCCGAAGAGAGATCAGATGGGCAATCTGCATGTCCTATATGCACATACTTAATAGAATTCGGTTTCTTACGGGGCCCTTTTCAGCTTAGTGTCTGATACAACTCTACCTCTCTATCGTCTTTTGACCATGTCCCCGTCACTCATATTATAATAATTTAGCCAAAATAATCTTTTGGTTATTTACATATTAATCCAAGGCGTGATAAATGTGTCAACTGATTGTTTAAAATATATGGAATTTAGAGGTCCCCAAGAATGACTAAACTCTGATCCTCTCTTAATCGAAATCTAGTCTTGATGACTGTTAGGGAAATTGATAATGGAAATATATTTGTTTTGTGTACATAAGAAATCTTTAATTTTACTGATTTTTTAGGTAATTTTGGAAGTACTTGATTATCCCATCGACCAAAAAGCTACCGCCAACCTATAAGATTAAATTACAATAGTGGATGATCATAAATGTCACATTCATTTGATATTAAACACGATACATGTGTTTCTTACGTCATCAAATGATACTTAATTCAACTTTTTACCTGTATATTTATTAACGTTTTACTAATTTAGTTGTTATTTCATTACTTCAAATACAAATTATGTTAATTTGTATAATTTGGCGAAATGGATCCACGGGATAATCAAGTAAAACCGTAATTTTCTCTATATGTACTCATAATTTTTGAAAAAACAAAAATATATTTTTTTTATTCATGTTTTCTTTCCTCTTATGCTTATTTCTATACTTTGTAGCAAATATAGTTCATACAATATTTTTTTTAAAAAAGGAAAGAAAAACTTTGTACATAATAAGCATAAATATAAATATTATGCAAAAAAAAATCAATAATTGCAACCCAATGACCTCTCATACCTAGACACTACATCGGTAACATTTTCTTACACCGGGATCTTTGCCTTCCGTCACGTGACGGAGGGCAGATTTAGCTCGCCAAACCAATTTTTCTCCCGCCAAAATCTCCTCAAGAGTTTTGCTTCTATGTTTACATTTATTTTACTGCGAGAATGAAATCTGAAAGTTGCCAATAAAGCGATCACTGCCAAAAAAAGGCATCTTATCGCTAAAGATGTTGGATTCGAAACCATGCCGAGAGAACAATGGAATGTGGTGTCTACGTATATGATAAGTCTGTGAGGCAACCCTGCCATCGAGTCATTTTTTTTTGTAGAAAGGCAGGAAGTCCCGAGCTATTTGCAACGCAGTCCACTACTGTAAAGGCACTTTTTTCGCAAGACTTTAATTTTCGCGTTTTTACGAGCCCGTTGTAATCGCGAAAATTCAAGCCTCGCAAATTATTTATTTATTTATTCTTAGCGCAAATAATAAGGAAACATAAGAAAATTTTCATTTATCCAAAATTTAGTTATTACAGAAACTTAACACGTTGACCGCCGTTGACTGATACTGAACATTCCGATCAGTCTGCGTCAGTCACCGGTGACTGACTAACTAAAAATAAATATATATATTTAAAGTAACTACTAAAAATTTATTTAAAATTTACTTAACTTTTGTTTATTACAGTATTATACTTCTTTAATAATTATTTAAAACAATATACTTTTTTAGTTTATATTATATTTTATTCTGTCAGTCACAGGTGCCGAATGTTGCCTAGACAAAAATATCAATGTCAGTCACAGTGGCATTCAACGTGTTAATTAAGTAATAAGTACACAAATTTCTTGAATATTACACAACTATTTATTGAATAAAAACAATGATACAGCAATGCAGCAAACAATGATACAAGAATGCAGCTCCTTCATTTACGATATTTATATTAGCTTCTGTGAACTCATTTAAAATTATCTCATGTTTGGCTTCATCATCGCTATATGTGTTTTGGGATTTTTCAACTTTCATATAAAATTCGCGAAAATGCCGATATTTTCCTTTTCATGAAAATTACGACTCCCGAAAATAGATGCTTTTACAGTATTTCTCAGCTTTCAGTTCTCTTAGTGTGTGTGTGTGTGTGAAGAAGGGGGGGGTCCCTGTGATTTTTTGAAAATATTCTAGCTACGCTTCTAAGTTGTCGCTTCTAAGTGTTTTTCAGATCATTATTAGAAACCATTTTTTTTTTCCCATGCAAATCTTGCAATAGTAAAATAATTGTTATGGTAAGAATTTTACTGTGCGTTTTTTTTATTCTTGACAACTGCTACAATATGTCATTATTCTGTTAGAGCTTTTTTTGTCGTAGCCATGTTAAGGTGGTATTTAAATTTTTGAACGCTCCCCATTTCTACACCCTTTGGCTGATTTTGCCCATTTGCAACCCCGCCAAGATATTAACTATCTCAATGTATTTGGGGAGTTTGTAGACAATTTCAGCATAATCGCGATTTTTTCATGCGGACAAAATTTAGTACATACATACATATATGTAATAATAAAAGTTAAAGAAAATAAATAAATAATATAACAAAATTAAATAAAAAATATTTTTAAAAGTAAATTTAAGGAATTCTCCATATAACGAACTTTTTATCGTGATTTAGCGACTTCTTAAATAGAGGCTCGACTGTACATACATGTATATATATACATATAAAGTTTTTTAGATGATCGTGATATTGGGTTACTGGGGTCATATAAGGAAAATTTATGAAGAAATTTTTCAATATGGGATGGACCTAGGATAACAACTGCAATAAGTAGCATTCCTTACAAAATCTACCTAAAAAAATGTGAAATAACTATGGTAAATCTTTACGATAAAAGTTTATTGTACCATGATGATTAAGTGAGGAGTTATTTGCTTATTAACAAAAACACAAAATACAATGGAAGACTTTTTGAGGATGCAGAGAAAAAGGGTACATTTTTATTTTCTTATTACTACATGCTACAACATAACAGATGTTGTAATAGTAAAAGCAACGACATATGCACGGGTCATACTTAATTTTGACAGTAAAAAGATAAGAGATTTTCAGGAGGAGTTAATTCGTATGAGACAAACGATGTTTTCTTAGATTGCTCCTATCAGAAAATGCCTCAGAACATACTTCACAAGCAAAATTTTTTTCTCTTGTATGAGTCAAGAGATGTTTTCTCAAATTACTTTTATCAGAAAATCCTTTAAAGCATATTTCACAAATAAAAGGTTTTTCACCGGTATGTAACAATAGATGTCTTGTTAGATGACCAGTCTGAGAAAATCTTTTATAACATATTTCGCAAACAAAAGGTTTTTCACCTTTATGAGTCAAGATATGTTTTCTTAGATTACTATTATCAGAAAATCCTTTGGAACATACTTCACAAATGTAAGGTGTCTCTCCAGTGTGAGTCAAAAGATGGATTCTTAGATGACTATTCTGAGAAAACCCTCTGAAACATTTTTCACAAACAAAAGGTTTTTCACCTGTATGCTTCAAGAGATGTCTTCTTAGATTATTATTCTGAGAAAATCGTTTACAACATATTTCACAAACAAAGGCTCTCCAGAATGAGTCAAGAGATGGGTTCTTAGATGAACCTTCTGAGAAAATCCTTTGGAACATACTTCACAAACAAAAGGTTTTTCACCTGTATGCGTCAAGAGATGATTTTTTAAATTATTACTCTTAGAAAATTCCTTGGAACATACTTCACAAGCAAAAGGCTTTTTTCCTGTATGAGTCGAAAGGTGGGTTCTCAAAGTACTTTTATTAGAAAATCCTTTACAGCATTTTTCACAAAAGAAAGGTTTTTCTCCTGCATGCGTCAAGAGATGCCTTCTTAGATTACAATTCTGAGAAAATCCTCTGGAACATATTTCGCAAACAAAGTGCTTTTCTCTTTTATCAATTGATGAATGTTTTTCCCTATCCCTATTTCGAGGAACAAAATGCTGTTGACTGGAGGATAACTTTTCTTCTGCAATCGATGACATTTTCTTGAGTTAAAAAAAATTGTTATAGACAATAATAGAAACTTCTTTAAAATTTCACTATGAAGAAATTATTGCCTTTTTCAACCAAGTAAATAACTTACTGAACTTTAGCAAAAATAGTTTTACATACAAATGAATCTAAAAAAACAGAAAGAAAAATAATAAACAAGACTTTTTTTTAATAAACTGCACTAAAACTTAACTGTCAATTAAGTGGGCGATTTGACAATTATCATTTCTCTGGGATCTGGTTACACACCCTTGGAATTGTCCAAAATAATTTATGGATGTTTGATGCAATTATACATGAGGACCCAAGGGATATACAGTCAAAGATCTATAATACGCACACCCATAATCCACTATTTTCTATAATTCACGTTATTTTACTAATGTAAAAAATGAAATAAACAGTTAAAAAATTTACAAATTAATGATCCAAAAACGATTTTAAAAAATTAAAAAATGAGAAAACAGTGAATTATGGGTGTGCAGATTATAGAACTTTGACTGACTGTAACTGACAAAATTAAAAAAAAATTGAACTAAGTGCAGAGTCAACCTGGAAATATGCTTTTTTTCTTGTTAGGTAATGAAATATGAATTGTTTTCTAATTATGTGCTGTGTTGTAGAGATCAGCTTCTTTTTCCAAATGACTATCAATATTGGTTCATTATAAATTTAAAGAAAAATTACTTTTTTTTTTTACAGTCATTGAAATAAGAGTTAAAAAACCAGAATAAAACAAATGACAGTTTTCTATTTCAAGTTATTATTGATGTTCAACTTTAACATCATTTATCTTTGAACTCAATTTACTCCAAATCGGATTTTTGTCACTTATACTTTGTTTCTGAGGTCTTCATATTTAAAATATCTCATTGGAAGATTAATATCTTTAACTTCTTTTTTTTTTACTCTTCTTAAAAGATATTTCTCATTTTCTTAGCTCTCAAACTACATCTAAAATATGCTTCATTCAATATTTTATGTGTAATAAACTGATAAACTATGAGCAAAATTTTTAACACTTTCTATAAAATTAAGCACACGTTTCAGAAACATTTTGAGAACTAAGAAAAACCGAGGCATTTTTAAGAAGTGTCTACAAAAAATAGAGGTGAAAAATATTAATTTCCTGAAGAAATATTTTAAATATATGAATGTACCAAATGCACACAGACTTTACATTATTGCAGGGAATTTGGAAGCCAAGTGACCAACCTCCTTAACTCGAGTATAGATACAGATACACATACATATGTAACATATAAGTAGAAACATAGATCCAGTTTCACCTACAGTGGCGGTCAAAAGTTTCCGGCCAGTTAGTTTCTTCAATTTATTTACCAAAAGGTTTTAGCAAAGAAAAAGCACAATTGCTTCAAAAGTTAGGAATATCTGAATGACTTCTGACCACGTGATAATTTTGATTGGATACTGAAGATACTTCATGCAAAGGATAAAATTCGAAGTTCGCCTGTGCAAAAGTTTCCGGCCACTTATCATTCTTTAGATTTTTTTTTCTATCGGTAAACTGCTTTTTGGTTGTGTTTATGAATAAATCAACGTGTATAGCATAGTCTGAATTCAAAATTGAAAAGTTGAACAATTCTTGTTCATAAATGAGTGATTAGTTTGTAGCTAAAAGGCCAATCTTCTCGAGATATTGCGGCAAAGTTATCGATCGGTTAAAATCGACCTTAAACGATGTTTAAAAATTATATAAAGATGGCCGTGGCCTTCAAGACTTTCAGAGGTCCGGGAGATCCCGGAAAATTACTATTCTTGTGGACAGAATTATCAGGAGAAATACAATTGATAATCCGCATAAAAATTCCGCTGCAATATATTAAGATTTACGGAATGAAAATATTGCTGAAATAAATCCATATACCATATGAACATGCTGACGTGATGCATAACTTTATGGAAGAGTTGGTGTTAAATTTTTTTCAGAGATAAAAAAAAATACAAACGTACCCGACTGGCGTTTTCTAAAAAACACACAGTCTGGTCAAGTGAAAACTGGAAAAAAGTTCTATTTTTCCATCAATCGAATTTAAGACAGTTTTGGAAGAGATGGCAGACACAACGTCCGATGACCTAACAGCAAAGGATATGATTCGACCTATATTATTCCTACAATGAGGCATGAGGGAAGACACGTTATTCCGTGGGGAGTATTTTCTTCAAAAAATGACGGTCCGTTATTTGAAATCTACAGCCAGGTGAATGATATAATGTATGAGAATATCTTGCAATACTATTTTCTGCCTTATTAGAGAAAAAAATTTGGTCGCAACTATTTTTCTTAACATGATAACGAAATAAATAATGCTTGCAAACCTCGATAAACAATGGTTTTCGCACAAAAAATTTCGTTTTTGAAATGATCAGCCCAAGCGTCCAACATGAATCCAATTGAAAATCTTTTAAATGAAGTTGAAAAAAGTCTGCGGAACTATAAATACTCCAACTCAGCCGGAATTTCGCCAAAATTGCAAGAAATGTGGGAAAAACGTATCATAAACGATCTTTAACCGTTGATTGTATGAATGTCACTTTGCTGCGCCGCAGTACTTTTTACTAAAGCTAATAAAATAGCAATACAATAAAATAATAATTGTAAATGTTGTTGATCACTGTAATTTTCTATTACAATACCACTTTTTTACAAACTTACAAGGTGGCCGGAAACTTTTGAGAACATGCGTTTTCCTTTATACTTAATTTTGCCAATTAAATTTATTGATATTTACATGTTCTTCTATTAGTAAGTTCCTAACTATTGTGTCAATAAAATGTATAAATAACCCTTTGAGATTCCTCTTCATATGGGTATATCTACAAATTAACTGAAAATTTTTTGCTGGCCGGAAACTTTTGACCGCCACTGTACATGCATCTTTCTCTCGACTTTATGGGTAATGGGCTCTATGTACCCAAAGTTATCAACTAAAGGGGGGAGGGGGATGAGTTTGGCAGTTTATATTGTATCAATATCCATCCCTCAAATATCCTGGAAAATAAGAAAAAAGGTGAACAATTTTTTCCATGTACAGAATAAAGCAAAATTCTTAGAATTTAGATACATTTTAATAGTTATTCATGCAATAAAATAAAATATAACAGCATATATGATTGCTATTTTCTTTTTTTAACTTAAAAGTTATTAAAAATAAATAAAATGTTAAGTAACAATAAATGCATAGATTCATTAAATCAAGAATGAAAATTTTGAAGCAGTCTGCTAAAAGATACATCTTACAAAAAAAAAAAAATGTCAAAATTAACCTTATATTATATTTATTTTCATTTAACAACAGTCCTTATTTATTCCAACTTATGAAATTAAAATCCTATTATTAGATCTAATCTATTAATCTTTATAGAAACGATATAAATTGTAGATTCTGGATTGAATGATTTATTTTTTTCAAGTTAACTTTTTTTTATTTCCAAGAAGAGCAAGTAATTCTATTTAAGCAAATGAAAACTTTAATCTGTATATCATCCTTTTAACACCCAAAATTGTATTTTGCTAAAATTTATAAACATTTATTATACAGTTCTTTGGTTGAGAATTTACATTTTCTCTTGTTGAAATTTCTTTTGAATTCTCTAAGCAATAATTATTTTCTGTTGGTCTATAATACAACTCTGCTGTTCCAAGAATTTCAAAATTTTCGCCTAAAACAAACCTTCATTATTTTTTTTTCACACATTCACATTCACTCTCAGTTTCACTTTCTTCAGGTACCCATCTGAACTAACAACTGAACCTGAATAACAACTAGTTGTGATTTTTATTTACAATATAATTTTGTGAATTTTTAGTGATCTCATCTTCTTTCTAATTATAATTATACTACTGTAACTTCATATATTTAATCAGATCACAATGAAATATATTAAATTATTCAAATAATAAAAAAAAACAGTTTATAAGTCACCTAGTACCCTGTTAAAGAAATTGATTTTCTTAACAACTGTTCTATATTTGTTTACTTTTTAAAGAAAGCATTAAATTAAGCAGTCAGTATTTTGATTGTATCATGGTCGTGTTGAGAATCAAGCACTGGTCCAAAATTTAAATACAGCAGAGTCTCAAACATCCACACAGCTTGGGACCAGAGGCTGTGCAGATTTTAGAGTTTTGTAGATTTAAAATTAGATGGTTTTTTTTAACTTTCCTTTTTATATTTCCAAGAAGAGCATGTAATAATTCAATTGAAGCAAATGAAAATCTATTTTATTAACCTGCACATTATCATTTCAATACCCCCCACTTTTTTTTTTTTGCTACAATTTTTAAAAATTTCTTATACAGTCCTCTGGTTTTTAACTCCGATTTATTTTGTTGCAGTTTCTTTTGAATTCTGTAAATTGTCCTTATTTCCGATTAGTTTATACAACCCTGCTGCTCCAAGAATTTCAAAATTTTCATGTGAAACCAAAGCCTCTTCAAAAAAAAAAAAATTTCTGACATTCACTATCAGACTCTGTTTTAGTGGGTTCATTATTAAAAAAATAATTTCTTCATCTGCAACATGATTTTAAGACCTAATTTTTATTATTCATCCATTCAACAATTTCTTCTTTAAAAATTTTGTGAACCTAAGTTAAAATTTTTGGTATAATTCAACAGAGTACATATGCTTTAGCTTGTGGTAAGATTAAATGAATAATCTTTATCCTCATTTTAGATAAATAAAAATACCATTTTATGTCATGCATTAATTAAAGCCTTCCATGAAATGTATATCAAATAAATTTGTTGTTTTTTTTAGCATCCAAAAGATGGTGCCACTCCTGGAACATTCATGTATTTGTTTACATCGCTCACCGATTTCTATTATTTTACATTTTCTTGTATGTAATGTTCTGTTAAATAAGAACATTTTACTTGTGTATTATCCTACGACTCCATAAATTTATATTGAAAATTATGTTATTCTTGTTCACTGTTATTTTTAATAAAAAGATTATATGGAATACTTCTTAATTGCAGATTTCATTGTTTACATTTTGGAATGTATGCAGATTTAGGATGATTGCAGATTTTAGAAGTGTGGATTTTGGAGAGACTACAGTAATTTCAAGGGAGTTTCCAACATTTGGCGACAACTGCACTTTCCACATTGTGCCAATAGGCCATATGCTGCAAACTGTGCCACAAATCATCATAATGTGACTAGAGCCATTTGTTTGTAATAACACCAGCTAATTTATTATATTTTTAAATTTTTGTTATGGAGTCATCTGAATATAGAAATTATTAAAAAAAATTAAATTTTTCCATACTGCCACCTGAAGATCAATTCATATTTAGATCTTTTGATAAATTTTACCTTTAGCTAACAAAGGTAAATTATTCGGTCAAGCAATTTAGGAATTATGGAGATTTAAAACTCTGAAATTCTAATGTTAAATCCATCTTTAATAACTACATAATAGATTGCAATGTGTTTAGTTGTTTAAATAGAATTCAAAAACTATTTTGTAGGTTTATTTGTACTTTTGAGATCACTTATAGAAACCTAATAAGAATCTATTTATCTTAAAGTTTTCAAAGGTTACATTTCAAAAATTTAATTGTAAAAATAGGTTATTTTTAAATACATCAATATAACTATCAAATGTATCAATATATGTGCAACATACAATAACATTATGTTAAATTCTGGTGCACAGTATTTATAAGTGTTGACATACTCCAGTTGATATTTAAGTACAGTATATTCCCTCGAATCCAGATACGTTGTGAGCAAGAGAATTGCAGTGGATTATGGCTCATTTTTTTTTTTTTTTTTTTTTTGTTTACAATCTACTATTTGTAATGTATCAACAAATATAGTTATCATACAGTAAATAAATAACACAGAAATGAAAGAAAACGCTTTTTCTTAATTAAAAAAACTATATTAGTCATAGAAATACATTTAAATGATATAATACAAAAATAAGAGAAAACATTTCTATTTATTTTTTAAATCTATTAAAAATTGCAATTATGGTATTTTGCTTTATATCATTTAGTTTATGCTCAACAGTTTAATCTTGAAGCCTTTCAAGAGTCAGAATATTTTGATTAGTAACAAATTTTTTTTTTTTTTCTAATAAACTAAGATATTTATCCTCAGAGTTTGCAATTGCCTTTTCAAAAGCAATTTTATCTTTAATATAGCCAACAATTCCATTCAGAACATAGCAGTCTAATAGTTATTTACAAATATTAGAATAGCGTTATTTAGAAATATTACAATAGCAGTCTAATAGGTTTTTACAATAAAACATTTCCTTCTAGTGAATATAAACTTCCATTAAAAATTTCTTAATAAATTCATCAGATCAACCATTTTTTTTTTCTTTACAGTTAAAGTGCAAAAAATCTTGCTTAAATAAAGATTTTAACTGTTTGTTTACATCTGAGGTATAGTGGGGGTTATAGAATTGTCAATTAGAGGAAATTGAGTGTATTCACTGAAAATGAAGAGGTATCAGAGCTGAATTCCCATGCAAATTAAGCAGTGGCCTGAGCTAAATTTAAATACTGCATTAAGTAGCAGGCAATTTTTTACTAATTGATGCCAGTTGCATCTTTATATAATGATTGGTGACAGAATTAGCATTAGCTGAGAAAGTTAGAGATTCAGACTGATTCATACACTATGAAATGTGACATAAAGCTGCTCCTATATTAAATGATTTTATAGATTTAGTAAATGGTAGATGATTAACTCATTTTAAATATATTATCGAAATCATTTAAAGTTTGTTTGAAAAGCAAAATGACTTCTAATATGGTTAATGGGGTCATTTTATCAAATCAACCAAAAAAATTCAATATTCAGCCTGACCAATTCAGAATTTAATGAAATCGAATCATTCTCCATAATAATATAATTTTGAGCATTTTTTTTATTTATTATATTAAATTTTGATATAATTAATTATTTAAATTTTTAAAAATTGCCATTTCTTGTGACTTGCATAAATATATTCAATTTTAAATTTATCAAGTTCTATTAAACATAGAAAACTTTATGACCACTGATTTCAAGGAGGAATTTATAAGGTTTAATTTGATATGCAAGTTGACTATGTATAGCTAAAAAAATAAATTACAATTTTTCTTAAATTTAAAATGGAAAATTTTTTTAGATACCGTAATTTCTGGAAGAAACGCCGCGGCGTTTACGTGTTTTAAACTGAAATTTTAAGCGATGCGGCGTTTACGAGCATTTTTTTTTCAAACAAGCGTGATATTTTTCTGAATTTTTCCTAAAATTAAAAAAAAAATCGATCATAATTCCAAAATTTCGGACATAAAATGTATCGGGAATTCCGACAAATGGTTGCAAAAACAAATTAATTTCGATTTCGTCAAAATATCGCGAAAAAAATGTCAATTTTCATTAAAAGACCGCAAAAAGTTAAGCAAATTTCGCATTAGATTACGAATAAACGAAAATTGCATTTTCGAATGAATTTCCTGAATTTCCCCCTCCCCTTCTTTTATAACTTTCAGAAAATTTGTTCTGAATCCGATTTTTTTCCCCCCGTTCCAAAGATTCAGTGATGAATCATGATGAAATGAATGAATCATGAATCTTTGATGAAATGTGCTTTTTTTAAAAGATTCTTTTTAATTGATTTCATGTTTTTTTTTACAAATTTCTCCTTTCTTTTGCGTTTTTGGACAGAATTTACGTTTTTTTTAAACCAATTTTTTTTCAAGTATTGCTTCAATTATCAAAATTCATGATTCATTCAAAGATTCACGATTCATTCCTGAAAATTTTGTGAAACGATCGTGGAAAAATCCCGAATAAGCACCCCTCTCTAATTATTTTATGATTTTTCATCACGTTTAAGGGGAGGCGGATTAACAGTATTTTACGGTACTGTTAGGAAAAAAAATTACCGTATTCGCTGCGCCGTACTAAGCATATTTTTACTTTTAAGCTCGTATGCGTCACGGCGCTTATTCCCGAAAATACGGTATTTAAATAATGTTATTAATTTTGTATTAATAATTTCATTTTTATGATTTCTTAATACAGCTTATTAATGTGTTTCTGTTTAACATGTTAACCGCGATTACCGCGGAAATTTCACCTGCGGCGTTTACGATGATGCGGCGTTTACGACCATTTTCTAAATTCCAAAATTTCGGACATAAAATGTATCGGGAATTCCGACAAATGGTTGCAAAAACAAATTAATTTCGATTTCGTCAAAATATCGCGAAAAAAATGTCAATTTTCATTAAAAGACCGCAAAAAGTTAAGCAAATTTCGCATTAGATTACGAATAAACGAAAATTGCATTTTCGAATGAATTTCCTGAATTTCCCCCTCCCCTTCTTTTATAACTTTCAGAAAATTTGTTCTGAATCCGATTTTTTTCCCCCCGTTCCAAAGATTCAGTGATGAATCATGATGAAATGAATGAATCATGAATCTTTGATGAAATGTGCTTTTTTTAAAAGATTCTTTTTAATTGATTTCATGTTTTTTTTTTACAAATTTCTCCTTTCTTTTGCGTTTTTGGACAGAATTTACGTTTTTTTTAAACCAATTTTTTTTCAAGTATTGCTTCAATTATCAAAATTCATGATTCATTCAAAGATTCACGATTCATTCCTGAAAATTTTGTGAAACGATCGTGGAAAAATCCCGAATAAGCACCCCTCTCTAATTATTTTATGATTTTTCATCACGTTTAAGGGGAGGCGGATTAACAGTATTTTACGGTACTGTTAGGAAAAAAAATTACCGTATTCGCTGCGCCGTACTAAGCATATTTTTACTTTTAAGCTCGTATGCGTCACGGCGCTTATTCCCGAAAATACGGTATTTAAATAATGTTATTAATTTTGTATTAATAATTTCATTTTTATGATTTCTTAATACAGCTTATTAATGTGTTTCTGTTTAACATGTTAACCGCGATTACCGCGGAAATTTCACCTGCGGCGTTTACGATGATGCGGCGTTTACGACCATTTTCTAAATTTTTTTGAGTGATTTTCCGCGATGCGGCGTTTACGCCGCAGCGGCGTTTCTTCCAGAAATTACTGTAGTGTTTTTTAAAATTTTGAAAAAATAGCATCTTTGTTGTAATGTTATAAGTTTAAAATTCTGAAATTTTTAGAATTGGGAGCGATTCCAATGGGATCAGGAATTATGAAATAAAAATTGAAAATTACCATACAAATTATAAATGAATGACAAAACAGGTAGAATTAAATTGTTATTTTAATGGTAATTTTTAGCTTTTATTTCTACCACTATAAAAATTTTAAAACTTAAGCTTATAAATACATTTTATATATTTTTTTCAAAATGGAAAAAAAAAACTATTTAAAAAAATTTAAATAAAAAAAATTATTTTAATTATGTTTATTATGCATTGTCAATTGTCATATCAAATTAAGCCTTATATACTCCTCTTTAAAATGAATGGTCATAAAATTTTCTATGCTTGATATAACGTGAGAGATTCAAAATTGAAAACATGTAAGCAAGCTAAAAAATGATGATTTTTCCAAATTTAAATAATTCATTTTATGAAATTTTAATGTGACAAAAAATTATAAAGATATATTTTCAATTAAATCATCAGGTAGAATGATTCTTGAAAGTTTCAAAGTGATCAAGTCTCTTGAAAATGAATAATATTTTGGATTTGTGTAAAATTGAAACTTTTTGTAGTGAATAAGAGATTTATGATAAACCTACTACGATTAAACCTTTTCTTGAAGTTTTAATATGGAATGCTAAAGAACCCTTTAAACTATAATCGTTATTTTTTAAAATTTAAAAATTCTATACACTTACAGTTTCGAATTATAATTGATACATCTTGTTCCTTTTATGTGAAGTTTTGATATCTCCTAATAAACAAAAAATAAATTAAAATAACCTTCTTAAACAAGTAATAAATTTTAATAATCGTTATAAACAGGACATTTGTTTGTAGTTTATATCATTGCCATTATAAACAATCAAAAGAAATTCGGTACAACTTGCTTATCCCGTGGACTAATTTCGCCAAATCATACAAATCACCCAACTATTCACTGGATGAAACAAACTGGTGTAGTTTTTATTTTAAATGACAAATGAACACTTACATTAATGAAACATTAATAAAAATACAAATTAAACTTCAAATTAAAAACCACTTGATGGCATAACAAACATGTGATGAGTTTAATGTTACATGAATGTGACTGGCATTTAATCTTTTAGCATTGGCGATATTTCTTTTACGTTGGGATAACCAAGTAGTACCAGAACTTCTTTGCAAAGAAATGAACTTTAGGTTTAAAATGCATTTATATTTTCATTAATGATTTAAACTGTTTGTTTTAGCAATTTTATTGTTCAAAAATAAAAATGTAAAATCTTTTTCAAACTGTCAACTAAATAAATTTTAGGCAAAACAAATCAAGCAATTTAAAATTTATAAATGTAACATAATATTAAAGAGGATAATAACTGAAAAATAATAAATCATTTAAAGCAAGATTCCTTTCAAAGTTTACCATAATACAAAAACAAAACACTTTCAACTTAATGAAAACAGCAAACACTAAATACAGTAGACTCCCTCATATCCGCATAGCTTGGGACCAGAGTTTGTGCGGATTTTAGAATTTTGCGGATTTCTTGTCATTGCTTTGTTTACATTTTTTTAAAGAGCAAATTGAGTGCAATTAATAGTGCATTTGGAACTATAATGAATGCTTACAGTATAATAAAATATTAAAACAAATAATAAACTAAAGTAATAAAAATTTAGATATTTTTTTAAATGATTAAACTTCTAATAGGAAAGGTCAAGTTAATAATCAATAGTATATGATTAAATATTCATTATAAGGATTAAATGTATTTTTACAAAATTATTCAACAAAACTTGCCTCATAAAAGTACATTACTAATTCACATAAAAATCATAAAATAAGGATTTTTTCTTTTTAAGTTTAGCCATGCATAATAACCAAAAAATCTTGATTAATGCTTAAATAAAATTGGTAAGAAAATTGTAATTACCAGTGATATCAGCAATATCTTGAATTTTTTCCAAAAAAAAAAGAATATATATATACATATACAGTAGACTCCCTCAAATCAGCAAAGCTTGGGACCAGGGGTTGTGCAGATTTTAGAATTTTGCGAATTTCTGGTCATTCATTTGTTTACATTTTAAAAACATTAATTTAATTGGTAAGAAGCATTGTAATCAATGCAAATGATAAATTGAAATGTTAAAATAATTAAGTAAAATAGTTAAAAAACAAGTTATTATTACAAAAAAAAAAAAATAATAATAAGTAAAATAAAATTTTAGAAAAATGTTAAAAAAAGTAAATAATTAAGATACAATACTAAATATAAATAATGATGAGAAAAATTAATCTTTTTTATAAAGAAAATATTTGCCTTTATTGATAAACAAAAAACGATTGATTAATTAAAGAAATATTCATTTTATACATAAAAAATTACGCTGCATCTACGATGCGATAATGATTACCATAAAATATCGTTTATCCGCCCCCCACCCCCCCCAAATTTGATGAAAAATCGTAAAATAATTAGAGGGGAAGCTTACACGGGATTTTTCTGTGTTTGTTTCACAAAATTTGCAGGAATGAATCATGATTTGAATGAATCGTGAATTTTGATACTTGAAGCATTTGTTGAAAAAATTTGGGTTTTTTCAAAAGAAAACGTAAATTCTGTCGAAAAAACGCAGGAAAAAAAAGAGAAATTTGTAAAATAAAGCCAAAAATAGTATAAAATCAATTAAAAAATCTCGAAAAAAACGCACATTTCATCAAAGATTCATGATGCATTCATTTCATCATGCTTCATCATCCCATTCTCAATCGCCTTTGAGAATGGGGAGGGAGGGCGCTTTCTCGGGATTTTTTGAAAATTTAAAATTTTTTATAAAGTGGGGAGAGGGCGTTTGATCGAGGAGGGCGGATTAACGGGATTTTACAGTATTTCGATTAAATATCGATCATCGTAATTAGTAAACCGAATGTAAATCCCAAATTCATTTCGTAACTAACAAGGATACGAAAATAGTAATAGAACTATTAAAATAATAATTTTATATGCAAAAATTATCCTGCCATGCGAATTGCAAATTCTACCAAACTGCCGTTGAAAGTTATAATACGCTGCAACTGCAATACGATAATGATTAATTCTATTAAATATCGATCATCGTACGTGTAAGAAACATTTAACACTGCAGAATTTAAATTGATGGACATTTATTTGAATAGCACATTGAATTTTAATTGCCATTTAAAACGATGGAAGAAGTTGGAAATAATTTAAATATATATATATTTATAGAATTATTTGTATTGCTTTAGCCGCTGACTTCAGCGCCATCTTTAATTTCATTGTTTACATCTGAAAAAATGCGCGGATTTTAGGGACGCGGATTTAAGGGAGTCTACTGTATATATATTCTTTCTTCATGAAAAAACATAAATAGAGTATTATTAAGAAAATTAGAAATTAAAAAAATGTATATGGAAGTGAACTAAAAAAATCAAATTTTGTCCAAATATACAAACTAAAAGTTTCATTGTTTACATTCATAAAACATGTGCAGATTTTAGAGAATTGCTGATTTGAGGGAGTCTACTGTATTCCAATAGTTAATAGAACGAAAAAAAAAACTTTTGACAATTTTTAAAAGGTTTTCATTTAATATTAAGTAAATGAAACTGATGTTGTCCAATTGTGCTGTTTTGTGCACAAATGTTAAAATTTTCCCCAATAAAGATTGATATAATTATAACATCATTTTTGGTAAGCAAAATGAAAAACACTGTCATTGAGGAGCTAGCTTTAATGCTTTTGGTTATTGTGAAAAATTCAATAAGATTCTAAATAAATAAAAATTTTTAGAAGATTTGTATTGAGCAACTTATGCATGTATTTTGTCTGTGACATTGCATATAATTCAGTGGAAATTTTTAGAAAAATTATAAGGAAATAGGTATAGTTAGAAACATCATTCAAATTTTAAACTTATACAGTCAAAGTTCTATAATCTGTACAAGTTTGGGCCAAAGGTTGTGTGGATTATGGAACATTGCAGATTATAGAGCATTATGGATTATGTGTCATTTTATTATTCCTTGATGGTGTTTTAATTTTATAATCAGTATAATATAAAAAAATAAATATGAAATCTAAAAATTAATTTAATAGACTATCTCAAAAAATGCCTTTTTTAAGTTAGTTTATTAAAAAAATTATGTGCATTTAAAAAAAAAAATCTATGTAGGTTTTGCAATACAGTTTCTTTTTTAGTGTTAATGAAAATTAGCAATAATAGTTTAGGAAAAATATATTTCATCTTTATAATGAATATTTAATCATACATTATTGATTATTAACTTGACCTTTGTTTTCAGTATTTTAATCATTTTAAAAATTATTTAAATTTTTACAATAAAAAAAGTTATATTTAAAAAAAAAAGTTATGATTTTTTTTCTTTTTTTTTAATTATTTGTTTTTAAAAAATGTTTTTTGGATCACTAATTTTTAAATTTTTTTAACTGTTTATTTCATTGTTTACATTCAGTAACAAAAATTATAGAAAATTGTGGATTATGGATGTGCAGATTATAGAACTTTGACTGTATTCTATCTATATATTCAATAAAGAAACAACTGTAGATGTTATAAAACTAAAAAATAGTATATCTGCCAACATTGGAAGAAAAAAATAAGGGAAATTCTTCTAGCAATATTTTTTAGGCATTTTAAAGATGGACAAACATGAAAGTAAAGGGAAAAAGAAAAATATAAATAGATGGTACTACTTAGTTATCCCATCAACCAAAAAACTATCACCAAACTCAAATATTAAATGCCAATAACGGGTTATAGTGTATATGTCACATTCACTTGATATTAAACACGAAACACATGTTTGTTATGTCATCAAGTGATTTTAAATTCAACCTTTTATTCATATTTTTATTAATTTTTTACTAATTGATTTTTTATTTTATCATTTAAAATAAAAATTTTGCCAATTTGTATAACTTGGCTAATAGTTTGTCGATTTTTGTAATTGGTCGACGGGATAACCAAGTATTACCAAATGGATTAATATGATCTTTTTAAACAAAAATCAGAAAAAAATAGTTTACAGAAATGTTTCAGAATAAAAAAGTGTTAATCACTTAATGCTAATCACTCTTTAATCATATAATTCTAATTACTAAAATAATTAAAAGGGTAATTGCTAACTAATGTTGTTTTTTACATGTGATTATGAACTATAAAAACAGATTTAGCTTTCAAAAAGAATCGTGTAGAAATTTTTGTCAAATTTATAGTTTTATTATGCAAATACATAAAATAATATAATTTTTTTAATTGCTCAAAAAAAAGAAGATTAATTTTTTTAAATTCCAAATTTCAAAATAAATTTTTTTCTATCTTTTAAGATTATTTCTCATCCATTAACTACCAGGTTTTTGTAATAAATGTATGAAATTTTTAGTTATACAATTTTTGACCCATGAGAACTATTTTGGACAGTCAAATTTCAATAAAAATGATTGAGGTGATATGTTGTAAAAATCATTATTCAATACAGTAGAGTCCATGAAATCTGCAAATCTCTAAAATCCGCACATAATTTACAGATGTAAACTATAAAACATTCAGTTCAGATGTAGGGATACAAATTAATTCTCTTTTTAAGTTTTATAAATTAAGTTTTATAACTAAATATTTTTTAATTTGCCATTTTTGTCAATAATACAAAATTTATGTTTTTTCCATGAAGGCAGAATAAATTTATTTCTGAAAAAATTCAAGATATTGCTGATATCACTGATAATCACAATCTTCTCACCAAATATATTTATGTATTAATCAAACTTTTTTGATTATCAAGTCTGGCTAAACTTGAAATAAAACTTCCATATTTTATGATTTTGATGTGAATTAATAATGTATCTTTTTGAGGCAATTGAACAATTTAGGAAAATTACATTTCATCTTTATAATGAATATTTAACTATACATTAAAATTTTTTAACTTGACTTGTGTAATGTAAAAAAAAATGTAAACAAAGCGATGACCAGAAATCCGCACAACCTCTGGTCCCAACTAAGGCTCCTATATAACGGGCTGAATCACGACTCCATTAAGTTTCCAAAACGGTTGCCTGATTTGGCGTCTTATCGCGTAGATGGCGAGGCGAGTAATTTTAGTTTCTCAATCTTTCATGGGAAAATATAAGAATAAGAACCAGTTTGTTGTATACAAGTGATTAGGTTGGCGGGATATTTGGCAAAGTTCTCCAATCCAGATCTATTCTTTTAAATATTTATACACAAATTATTCCCCTTTTTTCTATTTATATGGAATTTAAATACTCTAAACCCATTCCTGAACAGGTCAGAATAATTTTCTGCTAAACAACCGTCCATTTTCAACGATTTTGTAGCTTTAAAGTCATTCAAACGTTTCTCGCCCCATAGGAATCAATGGGAAACAAACGGTAACTGGGAAACAAGATGCTTGTCGATTCAGCCTGAGTTATAGGAGTCCTAGTCCCAACCTGTGAGGATTTGAGGAAGTCTATTATACATCATCCAGTGAGAGACATGGTGATTTTTAACTTGCTTTTAAAATTAAAAAAAATTCTAAATCTTTATTATTTTAGTTTATTACTTATTTAATATTTTATTATATTGTAAGGATTCATTATAGTTTTGATTGCATTTTTAATTACATTCAAATGATTGTTTAAAAAAATGTAAACAAAGTGATCAAAAGAAATCTGCACAGCTTCTGATCCCAACCTGTGGGGATTTGAGGAAGTCTATTGTATATCATCCAGTGAGAGACATGTCGAGATGTGTTATAAACTGAACCATTTATATATAAACAAGATTGAAATAGATAATCCTTTATTCAAAATTCAGCTGAATGGACTTATACTGTCACCAGCAAAATATATATTATATATTGTCACCAGCAAAATCTCTGTTACTTCCAATAATATATTTCAAACAAGTAAAATTAGTTTGATGCAAGTATACAAAAATATTTTCAGTATTGTTAAGTTTGGAAAAAAAACCAATTTTGTATTATAGTGACACACTCTGTATTATTGATAGGTATTTCTGATGGAATAAGTGAAGAAAACTCCTACCTTCTTTTCATACTAACTCTAAATAATGTATTTTTAATGTAAAATTTATTTGTAAAAATGTCTAATCTGTCAAAAGGAGCAAAAACATTATTATGAACTTAAGTTTAACGGGTCAGAAGCTATGTTATTAAAAATGGTTACCACTCTTACTTATTGTTGCTAATTACATTCAAAACCATAATTTAACATTATTAAATCTGCATAAAATTGTTAAAAATGGTAATTAATGAAAAATAAATTAAATATAATAAATGAACAATATAATAAAATATATCCCATAAAATATGGTAAATTAATAAACTATATTATTTATTATTATCATTATATTAGAGCTTCGATTAACTATGTTATGCTACATAGTTTTCAAAAATTAAGTTTCTGTTTTATCAGTTGGTATAACTGACATCCTGCTTGGCGCAATTGTACATGATCTGGCTTGAAGAATGTGTAAGTACCCATTACTCTAGGAAATGTTACTAAGTGTTTTTCTGAGGAATAAATGACTTGATGTAATCTTTTTTTTTTCTTCTACATTGTCCAAAATTTCTCTCTGATTTTAAAATATTTGTTTAAAAATATAAGAAATTTATGATCACAACCATGGAATTATATTTTTTATCTATTTTAAAAAGCTTTTAAAATAATAATTAAAATATCGTTTTTATAGTGTACTTTACTTACAGTGTGTGTTAGTTACTTGATAGTTACCTACTTTTCAACTAGTCAAACATTCAGTTTATCTTGTGTCATCAAAAATGAAAGTTCCCAAACCAAAAATCTTGTGTCGTCATACGATCAAATCACAAGATCTCGATTTTTCAGTTGAGAAATAACTAAAGAAACTAATTGCGCCATTAACTTATTTTAGCAATGAAGATATGATTTATGGTAGGTAGTGTGTGTGTGTGGAAGGGGGGGGGGCGTGCTTTGGGTCCTATGAGCAAAAGAAGATATGATTTTTTTTTAAAATGGCTAGTGTTACGATATTGATTCATTACATAACAGACGCCAATACAAAGAATGAATCACTGAAAGTGAATTCAATCATGAATTATGAGTCAATCAATAAATCTCCTAAAATAGAATAGTTCAACTAATTTGTAGTAAACAAAACAAAACAAAATATTTATTTACAAAAAATAAAAAAATAATAATAATAATGGGCAGCATTTGTCAAAATTTGTAGATCTAGCACTTAAATATATTCTTGAGTTAAAATTTTAACGGAATTTGATTTATAATAACTCGGAAATATTTAACTTAGTTTCTTTAGTAAAGCTAGTTTCTTTTATTGATTATCTGGTAACTACCGTTCCAATCAGGGATTTATAAAAAACTACTAGTCAAATCGCCATTGCAGTAGTTTAATTAATAAATAATATTGGAATGTGTGAATTATTTTCAATGAACCATTAATAAATTCATGATTCATTCTTTCGTCCGCGTCATGTCTCTTGCGTTGGCGTCTTGTCTCTTTCGTGGTTTGTAATATCAGGTAACTTTTAATACATAAATTTATTGTATCCAATCTCTATACGAAAATAAGTTAATCTTAAGACAGGGTAATTTCTTTCTCACTCTCTAACTAAAAACTCAACTGTTTCAAATAGGATAATGACTTCAGGAATTTTCATGCATCACATCACAACTGTCATGTTTGCAGATTTATCATTGAGCCATTTAAAACAATATTAAAACATTTTATTTACAACAAATAATTTCTTTTATTATTATTATTTATTTTTCACAAGTTTAATTTCAAATTTCAATTTTAAAAACAGCAAATTTATTTGAAATAAAAATTTTTTACTAAAAATATGTACTAAAATAAATATAGATTACTAAATTTACTATTTATTTTAGTATAATTTATGGTGCAACTGTCCATTTCATAATTATTTAAATTTTTAAACTTTGAAATGTTTATAAACTAAATTTCATTGCATTTTATTAAATTGAAATTAAATATTTTTTAAATAATTGATCGCATGATGATCGTCTCTAAACAATTCGTCTCTAAAAGGTTTACCGAAATTTGCATAAAAGACATCATAAACTTAAGAAACTGCAACTGGATCCTAGAACAAACAAGACACTTGTCAATGTGATAAATGAGTTCTTGTTGATACCAGTTTGTTTCTTCGACTCTTTTCACAATTACTGTATCTTGATCTGGAATTATGATTGTTTGATCAAATTGATACTTTTATTGGATAGTTGGGTTTTTTAAATGTGTTTGTGTAGTGAGTTTTGTTTTTAGTTGTTTACTTTGTGAAGTGATGATTTGGCCTCAAAAAAGGGTGTTGTTGAAATTTGTTTTTATGTGTATTGCGGCTTTTTTCCGAATAAGTATAACTGGATAAGTTTAACTTTCGTTTCATGTCAGTTTGTTTAACTTAGTGTAGTTTGGCGAGTTGTATAATTTGGCAAAATTGGTCGATGGGATAATCAAGTAATTCTGGGTGAAGATTACATGTATAAGACTGACCCATCATAGTAGAAATATGTACATTCTCTCAAATCTGCAACCCTAAAATCTGCATATCTTCACTAATGTAAACAACAAAACTTTTAATTTAGATATAGTGTCAAAATTACATACCTTTTTATTTTTATGTAATTATGTTCATATATTTAATGTAATTATGATTAATATGACTGAATTCATGCTTATTCATGAAGGAAATATAAATTTATTTCTGAAGAAATTTGAGATATTGCTGATATTGTTTGTAACAATCTTTTAGCAAATGTATTTAATCATTAAAGAACCCTTTTTGATTAAGTCTGGCTAAACTTGAAATAAAACTTTCTTATATTTTATAATTTTCATATGAATTGAGATACATTTACTATGCAAGTTGTATAGAAAAAATTATTTTTGTGGTGCATTTTTAATTAAATTATATTAATTATTTACTTGCCATTTACTTATAATAATTTAGTCATTTTAAAAATCATCTTAATTTTCATTATTTTAATTAATTGCCAAAACGTCAGTGAAGGCTTACTTTGGAGACACGAAATTTTTTGGTTTCCGTCTGTCTGTCAGTCTGTCTGTTCCGCGGTAACTAACGCAAAAAACATCCGATTGGCTTGAAATTAAGTGGGTATGTTAGTGAGGCACTGGGATTAAGCTGTATAGTTTTTTGTTTGATTTGATTCAATCGTTCGCAAAATATAGAATATTTTATTTTACGCAATAATGCTTTTCTATGGCAAATCCAATGATTTTCAATTTTTTTTTCCTCGAGAGAAAATAACACATTTCATTAATGGAATTCAATGATAAAAGGACACTGAAATTTACCAGTTAAATTATTCGTATTGTTTTGAAATTTTGTGTATGCATTTGTCAGATTTTTAAAGTTATTACTGTAAATTTTGGAGATTTTTTATAATGTGTTCCAATAATATAAACTAATTTGTTTTAGAGATTTACTCATTTAAAATGTATTTATTTCATTTTCTTTATTCTCTCTTAATGGTTGCTAAGCAACCATTCATCCTAATCCTTATTATATTTTAATGCTATAAATTTGAAAGCGTATACGAAAATTTAAATGAAGTCAAAGTCAAAACTAATGAATTAATTAATGTCTTTGTATCTTTGCTGATAAATATAACATAGCCCAGAAAAGAATATAGGCTATGTTTTATTAATTTTATTCAAATATTTTCCTTAATAACTCAAAATTTCCTTCTTTTTCATACAGAATCAAGAGCGATTTTTTAGATAAAATTTAACCAATTTCCTTTATCGTTGCCATAGATGGAACCCGTCAAAACTTGACGGCACCACAGAAATAAAAGGTATTTTCCAGCTATTAAAGGATTTTTTAATGACTAATCTTCAGCAAAAATTTCAATAAATAAAAGAAAAACCTGCATTTTACATCCAGGCAAATGACCTGCAATTGGCAGAGTTACATTCAAACATGCTGCTATAGAATTAGAATCTCTCTCATTCGATAATTTTCCATTTACAAATACAACACCAATAAATTGTACATGACATGAATAAACCATAAATTACCGTCATTTCTCATTTCATACAAAATATACATACTTCACTTACTTCGCAGCAAAATAAGACAAATTATAGTTTGCCATTTAGCAACAACTGTAACAATGATCCTCTCAGTGGTTAATTTGTTTTTACATTACCCACCCCATTCAACAAATAAACATTTGCATTTTCAACTAACTTTTCTATTACATTTTCATAAATCAAAAATACATGTCGATTTCACATATTAAAAAAATTAATGATATTTATTCTGGCTAGGTGAAACCCGTCAAAACTTGACGGCAACAATATGAAAGAACTAAAGAAAAAAAAGTATTTTGCCGCTATAAAAAAAATTAATATTTCTTAAAAATTTCAATATGCTTTTCCATTTACCAACGTAACACCAACATGACATGATCCTGGGCACAGAATCGGTGCAATGCTGCGACACACGTCACAAACTCTTGAAAATGTTTGAAGATTATTTTTCTACTGTTAAAGTTTTTTTAAAAAAATGCTAGAAATCATTTACTATGTACAAAAATTTCTCTAGGTACCATAAAAAATGCAAATTTTGGCAAATAATCACAAAAAATAGCTATTTTCGTTAAAATACCCCCCCCCCCCAAAAAAAAAACAAACATCCGGAAATTTTGCAAATGGATGTGGAAAAAAAACAGCAAATTTCGTCAACAGATTGCAAAAAACAACAAATTTTATGAAAAGATCTCTAAAAAATTTGTCAAAAAAATGCAAAAAAAAAAAAAAATTGTCTAGGTATTCCAAACAAAACAAATTTCGTGAAAGTATTGCAAAAAATCAAAATTTTGCCAAAACGTCTAAAAAAAATTGGCAATTTTCATGAAAAAATTTCGAAAAATAAAGCCAAATTTGACAAAAAAAAAAAAAAAAAAAAAACCCTAAAAAATGGCAAATTTGTAAACATAGTGTGAAAAAAAAATTCAAAATATTGTAAGAAAACAAAAAAATTTGACAAATGATTGTGAGTAAACAACAAATTTCGTCAAAGGATTGAAAAAAAAAAGCAAATTTCATCAAATAATCACAAAAAAAGTAAATTTCACAAAAAAACCCAAAAAATTTTGCAAAAAAATCTTCAATAAAACAGGAAATTACATCGAAAGATTGTAACAAAACGACAATTTCATCGAAAGAACTCGAGAAAAACGATAAACTTCTCCGAAACTGTCTAGGTATCATAAAAGACACAAATTTCGTCCAAAGATCTCAGAAGCACATAAATTTTGTCTAGGTAATCGCAAAAAAAGGTAAATTTTGCAAAAAATAGCAAAAAAAAAAAAAAAAAAAAAAGAACAACAACAAATTTCTCAAAAAGATAACAAAAAACGACAATTTCTCAAAAAAGTCATGAAAAAAGGTTAAATTCGATAAAACGGCAAATTACATCAAAAGATTGTGAGAAAAAAACAACTTTCATTAATTGCAGGGGGAAAAGATGCAACATTTCTTTGTTTATCAGAAAAAAAAAAAAAAATCACAAAATTTCTCGATCCATCACATGAAAAATAGGAAATTTGTCAATCAGTCGAAGAAAAAAATAAAAAAATCGACAGTTGGTCATGTGGGGTAAAAATTATAAAATTCATTAATGAATCATGGATAAAAAGTCATTTAGTTATGTAAAAAAGCGCACAAAAATTTTGTGATTGATCGAGACATTTCAGAATGTCTTTTCTGGGTAATCTTACGATGCGAATACTGCAGTTCAGTGTACCCATTGAACTGTGTGCTGAGTGACATATGTTTATTGACTCATTCTATAGGCAATTAAAAATATGTATGGAATTTTTTATCGCAATGTAATAAGTATATTTTTAACATAGGATCAGAGTAAATTAGTCTTTTCAACAAATAACCTGGTAAGTGAGAACTAACTTTTTTATTGATAGGCAATGTAACATCGGGTCGATTGAGTTTATTTTGATTTTGCCCTTGTTTTTGAAGGACATAATTTAACCGTTTTTTCTATTGCATAACACTTCTTATTTTGTTTTCAATCTTTTTTTTTTTTTTTTTTTTTAGTAATTTCTTATTGTGATCTTCATTTCTGTCATACGAAAAATTCATTTCTATTTCGCCTATAGCATTTACATAATGTTGACAAATTTCTGAAAAAAAAAAAAAAAAAAAAAAAAAAAATGAAAAATGAAAAAAAAAAAACAACAAATTTTCAAAAAAAGGATAAATTCGATAAAACGGCAAATTGCATCGAAAGATGGCAAGAAAATACGACAAATTTCACCTAAAATCCCTGAGAAAACAAATAATTATTTCCTGGTATCATAAAAGACGTGAATTTCGTCAAAAGATCGTGAAAGTACTTTAAGTTTGTCTAAGTACTTCAAAAAATGCAAATATTGGTAAACAGATTGTGAGAAAACAACATATTTTGTCAAAAGATGAAAAAAAGAGGCACATTTCATCATAAGAACACAAAAAAGGTAAATTTTGCAAAAAAAAAAGGGAAAAAAATGACAAATTTCTGAAAATAACAAAAAAAAAACCAACACATTTCACAAAAAAAAAATCACGAAAAAAGGAATAATTTGATAAAACGGCAAATTACATTGAAAGATGGCAAGAAAAAACGACAAATTTCACCTAAAATCCCTGAGAAAACAAATAATTATTTCCTGGTATAATAAAAGACGTGAATTTCGTCAAAAGATCGTGAAAATACTTTAAATTTGTCTATGTACTTCAAAAAATGCAAATATTGGTAAACAGATTGTGAGAAAACAACATATTTTGTCAAAAGGTGAAAAAAAGAGGCACATTTCATCAAAAAAACACAAAAAAGGTAAATTTTGCAAAAAAAAAGTGAAAAAAATGAGAAATTTCTGAAAATAACAAAAAAAAAAACCCAACAAATTTCACAAAAAAAATCACGAAAAAAAGAATAATTTGATAAAACGGCAAATTACATTGAAAGATGGGAAGAAAAAACGACAAATTTCACCTAAAATCCCTGAGAAAACAAATAATTATTTCCTGGTATAATAAAAAACATGAATTTCGTCAAAAGATCGTGAAAATACTTTAAATTTGTCTAGGTACTTCAAAAAATGCAAATATTGGTAAACAGATTGTGAGAAAACAACACATTTTGTCAAAAGATGAAAAAAAGAGGTACATTTCATTAAAAGATCACAAAAAAGGTAAATTTTGCAAAAAAAAAAAAGGTGAAAAAAAAGACAAATTTCTGAAAATATCAAAAAAATGAGAAATTTCACAAAAAAAAGATAATTTCGATAAAACAGCAAATTGCATCGAAAGATCGTGAGAAAATGACAAATTTCACCGAAAATCCCTGAGAAAACAAATAATTTTATCCAAGTATAAAAAAAAAACATGAATTTTGGCAAATAATTACAAAAAATAACAAATTTTGGCAAAATACCCCCCCCCCCCCAAAAAAAAAGAACACCTGGAAATTTTGTAAATAGATGTGAAAAAAAAAAACAGCAAATTTCGTCAACAGATTGCAAAAAACAACAAATTTCTTCAAAAGATCTCTAAAAAATTTGTCAAAAAACTGCAGAAGAAAAAATTGTCCAGGTATCTCAAATAAAACAAATTTCGTGAAAATATTGCAAAAAATCAAAATTTTGCCAAAACGTTTAAAAAAAATTTCGAAAAAAAAAGCAAATTTTGACAAAAAAAAAAACTCTAAAAAATGGCAAATTAAACATATTGTGAAAAAAAAATTCAAAATATTGTGAGAAAACAACAAATTTTGACAAATATTTGTGAGTAAACAGCAAATTTCGTCAAAGGATTGAAAAAAAAGCACATTTCGTCAAATAATCACAAAAAAGGTAATTTTGCAGAAAAAACAACAAATTTTGCAAAAAGATCTTCAATAAAACGGGAAATTACATCGAAAGATCATGACAAAACGACAATTTCATCGAAAGAACCCGAGAAAAACGATAAACTTCTTCGAAACTGTCCAGGTATCATAAAAGACACAAATTTCGTCCAAAGATCTCAAAAGCACAGAAATTTTGTCTAGGTAATCGAAAAAAAAATGTAAATTTCGCAAAAAATAGCAAAAAAAGACAAATTTCTCAAAAAGATAACAAAAAACGACATTTTCTTTAAAAAAAAATCACGAAAGAAGGATAAATTCAATAAAACGGCAAATTACATCAAAAGATTGCAAGAAAAAAATAACAAATTTCAAAAAACAACTTCCATTAATTGCAGGGAGAAAAGATGCAACATTTCTTTGTTCATCAGAAAAAAAAAAAAATCACAAAATTTCTCGATCCATCACATGAAAAATAGAAAATTTGTCAATCAGTTTGACAGTTGGTCATGTGGGGTAAAAATTATAAAATTCATTAATCAATCATGGAAAAAAAGTCATTCAGTTATGTAAAAACCCCACAAAAATTATCAATCAGTAGAAGTCCCCACAAAAATCTTGTGATTGATTGAGACATTTCAGAATGTTTTTTGCATGTCCAATTTAAAAAAATATATGTATATATATTTTCTAGCTGCAGATTTAAAAAAGTAAGTTATTTATAAGGCATCTATTTTGATCTCTTATTATTTTGTTTATTTTTTGCAAGACCTACGTTTATTTAGTTAAGTAATACGAATTTAGAATTTGCAATGTTTTGTCTTTTGTTATTTTTTATCAATTTTCAAAATGATAATGCAACAAATGTAAATGCTATAGGCAAAATGGAAATGAAATTTTCATATGACAGAAATGAAGATCACAATAAGGAATCACTTTAGAAAAAAGAAAAAGATTGAAAACAAAATAAGAAGTGTTACGCAATAGAAAAAACGGTTAAATTATGTCCTTCAATAAAAACGGGCAAAATCAAAATAAATAATATTATGAAATATAAAATTAAGCATCGATCAAAAAAATACTCTCCGAGAAAAGTTTTTGCGAACATCGTAAGAGGGATATTTTACTTCAGTGTACCCATGGCAAAATAGAAATGTATTTTTCATATGGCAGAAATGAAGATCACAATAAGGAATTACTTAAAAAAAAAAAAGATTGAAAACAAAATAAGAAATATTATGCAAAAGAAAAAACGGTTAAATTATGTCCTTCAATAAAAACGGGCAAAATCAAAATAAATAAACTCGATCGACCCGATGTTACATTGCCATTCAAAAAAAAGGTTCTCACTTACCAGGTTATATTGTTGAAACGACTAATCTAAGGTGTAATAAATTACTCTGATCCTATGTTAAAAACACACTAATTAAGTTGCGATAAAAAAATCCATACAGATATTTAATTGCACATTTTAAACATATGTCACCTCAGCACACAGTAAATCCACAAACAATGTACGCGGGCATACCACGCTAACATTTAGAGACAGTAAGTATCTCTTCTCTCATTGGTTCTGTTGTCGGATCTGCGCAAGCACGAATCTGCGCAAGCGCAGAGAGCTGTTTGAGTGTGCTGACGAATCTGCGCAAGCGCAGAGAGCTGTTTGAGTGTGCAGAATAAAAATGGGGTTTCTTTTAATATATAGATAGCCCAGAAAAGAATATAGGCTATGTTTTATTAATTTTATTCAAATATTTTCCTTAATAACTCAAAATTTCCTTCTTTTTCATACAGAATCAAGAGCGATTTTTTAGATAAAATTTAACCAATTTCCTTTATCGTTGCCATAAAAAAAAAATCTGGAATAATTTTTTAGCGGCAATAAGTTTCAATTGTGCAATTTCCATTCGAAAAATTAAACTAAGAAAAAATAAATATGACGTCAGAATTAAAATAAAAATAAAAATTGTACTTTGTTAAATATTAAACACGGAAATTTGTTTCGTTAATAAGAATTTTTCTGACAAAAATGAGGGCATAATTAGAAGTAAAAGAAATAAAAAATAATTATATTTTTAACAAATATTTCAATTGGTAAAATTTGACGTCATAATTGAAATAAAACAGGTATTTTATAGTTGTCGTTAAAAATACAAGAAACATGGACAGCAATAACTCATAAATATTGACATCATTGCCGAAACTTCAGTGAAGGCTTATTTTGGCGACGCAAAATTTATTGTTTTCCATCTCTCAGTCTGTTCTTCTGTCTATTTGTTCGTCCCCGATAACTGCCATAAAATGCAATCAAAACTTCTTTTTTTTGTAAACAAAATTGTAAAACCCTAGATTACTGAGTTTACACTTTCAAAAGTTCCTGATACATCAGATTTAGGTGTTTTTGGTGGGCAGGTATCTAGAAGTATGAGGATAATGAAAAATGCTTATTAAAACTGTCGCTTATCCTTATAAATCAAAATGTAGAAAGAAATACAAGATATACGATAACCATTAGCAGATTGATAGAAAGTTAGAAATTTAAATTTAATGAGACTACGGGGGTTCAGGGGGGCTCCGCCCCCTGAAGAAATCTACTGTGGTATAATAAAAAAAACAAAAATAATAGATCATGAATTTTTCAGAATATCCTAACATAACTAAATCTTTAATTTAACGGCTTTTGATGGCTTCAAATTTCTTATTCTTATTTTATTCTTATAAATAATTACGTATTTCGAAAATTTTAAATTACAGTCTCCAGGAAGTTGAATATTACGCTAAGTGTGTTTTAAAAAAAAGATGTGAAAAGCTGATGTTGAGGCTCTTGATCTGCAGATTTACTAGTTACTTTACTTAATTGCCAAAACGTCAGTGAAGGCTTACTTTGGAGACATGAAATTTTTTTGTTTCTGTCTGCCTGTCAGTCTGTCTGTTCTGCGATAACTGACGTAAAAATCATTTGATTGACTTGAAATTAAGTGGATATGTTAGTGAGGCACTGGGATTAAGCTGCATAGTTTTTGTTAGGTTTGATTCATTCATTCGGAAAATATAGAATATTTTATTTTTGGCAATAATGCTTTTCTATGGCAAATCCAATGATTTTCAATTTTTTTTTTTCTTGAGAGAAAATGACACATTTGATTAATGGAACTCAATGATAAATTGATACTGAAATTTACCGGTTAATTTATTCGTATTGTTTTGAAATTTTGTCTACACATTTGTCAGATTTTTTAAATTATTACTGTAAAGTTTGGAGATTTTTTATGAATGTGTTCCAATAATACACTATATTGCCATTGATTATTGGACACTTGCGATTTTAGACATTTTACTAAATATCTAGAAAAATACATGAGGAATCATATCGAAACTCTTAGTGTATAAATATAATAGTATACGTCATACATCTCCGTGAAGATTTTTACCGAAACTCCATAGGGGACCGTCAACAAATTAAAAAAGAATGAATATCTTTTGAATAACCCTGTCAAAACTAATGTAGCAAAAGCGCTCAAACTCTAGATTATGATTGAATGCTTTATTGTAATGCACTGTGTTCATTTTTATGCAAATAACATGCATACTCGCAGAGTAATTAAGGTTTTTATAAAAATGGCCCCAAATTTTTCAAAGTTTTTCCCTTATAATTTTCAGAGTTCTTAATATAAAATAATATTTTTTTCAGAAAATATGACAAACAACATTGCACACAGTACCCTGTAATCAGAATTAAAAAATAATAAAAATTGTATGAAAAATGAGTAGGTTTACTAAATAATTTTTTACTGCGCATGCGCCAAAGATATCAAAATTTCATTTGCATATTATGTTAGCTAAATGTATAGAGCAACTTTTGTAAGTCTCAAAATTATAGCTTGAAAATTCTGAAAGTCGTCTATAGAAAAAGGACAAAATCCGTTGTTTCCAAAATGAAGCAAAAAAATGAGGGATTTTATCTAAAAGTAGTCGTAACATCTCCTATTGTGTATTCTATATTGACACTAATCAATGAATATATGGATACAACCCCTCTTGTTTTTGCTTCATTTCGAGAATAACGGATTTTCAACTTATTCAATTGACGATTATTTTCAGAATTTTCAAGTTATGATTTTGTGACTTTCACAAAAGTTGCTCTATACATTTAGCTAACATAATATGCAAATGACATTTTGATATCGTTGACGCATGCGCAGTAAAAAATTATTTAGTAAACCAACTCATTTTGTATACAATTTTCATTATTTTTTAATTCTGATTACAGGGTACTGTGTGCAATGTTGTTTGTCATATTTTCTGAAAAAAATATTATTTTATATTAAGAACTCTGAAAATTATAAGGAAAAAACATGGAAAAATTTGGGACCATTTTTATAAAAACCTTAATTACTCTGCGAGTATGCATGCTGTTTGCATAAAAATGAACACAGTGTATTACAATAAGGCATTCAATCATAATCTAGAGTTTGAGCGCTTTTGCTACATTAGTTTTGACAGGGTTATACAAAAGATATTCATTCTTTTTTAATTCGTTGACGGTCCCCTATGGAGTTTCGGTAAAAAATCTTCACGGAGATGTATGACGTATACTATTATATTTATACACTAAGAGTTTCGAGATGATTCCTTATGTATTTTTTTAGATATTTAGTAAAATGTCTAAAATCGCAAGTGTCCAATAATCAATGGCAATATAGTGTATATACTAATTTGTTTTAGAGATTTACTTATTTCAAATATATTTATTTCATTTTCTTTATTTTCTCATATTGGTTGCTAAGCAACCATCCATCCTAATTCTTATCCATAATTTGAAAGCATGTACGAAAATTTAAATGAAGTCAACATCAAAATAGATGAATTAATTAATGGCTTTGTAAATTTGCGTATAAATATAACATAGCCCAGAAAAGAACATACATTATGTTTTATTAATTTTATTCAAATATTTTCCTTAATAATTCAAAATTTCATTCTTTTTCATACACAATCAATAGTCTTTATCGATGCAATTTAACCAATTTCCTTTATTGTTGCCCAAAAAAAAAAAAAAATATGGAATAATTATTTTTCAATGGCAATAAGTTTCAATTGAGCAATTTCCATTCGAGAAATTAAGCTAAGAAAAAATAGGTAAATATGACGTCAGAATTAAAATAAAAAAAGATGTAGTACTTTTTGTATCATATTAAACACGGATATTTGTTTCATTAATAAGAATTTTTCTGACAAAAATGGAGACATAATTAGAAGTAAAAGAAATAAAAAAGAATTATATTTTTAACAAACAATGCACTTGGTAAAATATTACGTCCTAATTGAAATAAAACAGCTATTTTATAGTAGTTGTTAAAAATACAAGAAACATGGATATCAATAACTCATGAATAATGACGTCATTGCCGAAACTTCAGTGAAGGCTTACTTTGGTGACTCGAAATTTGTTGTTCATGAAATTGTTCGAAATTTATTGTTTATTCCGTCTGTCAGTCTGTTCTTCAATCTGTCTGTTCCGCGATAACTGCTACAAAATGCAATCAAACTTTTGTTTTTGGAAGAAAAAAAATTGTAAAACTCTAGATTACTAATTTTACACTTAAAAAGTTCCTTATACATCAGATTTAGGTGTTTGTTGTTGGCAGGTATATAGAAGTATGAGGTTAATGAAAAATGCTTGTCCAAACTGTTACTTATCTTTATAAATCAAAATGTATAAAGAAATGCAAGATAAACGATAACCATTAGCACAATTAATAGAAAGTTGAAATTTTAAATTTAATGAGACTACGGGTGGGTCTGGGTGGCGGAGCCCCCTGAATAGATCGACTGTGTTATAAAAATAATAATAATAATAATAGATCATGAAAATTTCATAATTTCCTAACATAACTAAAATTTAAATTTAATGGATTTGATGGCTGAAAACTTCTTATTCTTATTTTATTCTTATAAATAATTACGTAACTTGAAAATTTTAGATTACAGATTCCAGAAAGTTTAATTTTGCCCAAAGTGTGTTTTAAAAAAATGATGTGCAAAGCTGACATTGAGGATCCTGATTTGCAGATTTACTAGTTAAGCATACATAATAATTTGAATTGTATTATTATGTTAAGAAAACATAAGTAAATCAATGGCCAGAAATCCACAAAACTCTAAAATCCTCAAAACCTCAGATCTGTGAATCTATTATTTATTCATTTTGCGTGGACCAACACATTTTTTGCGTTAATGGAGGGTTCAGTTTAAAATGACTAAATTTTAATATTTAATTGTAGAATAATGACAATTTATAAATGTATGCATTTTTTGCAAAAATTTTTGTGCTAGGCTAAATTTAAATTATTTTGGAAGGGCCACTTCAACCAGGCCACGCTGAGACAGTGATTTTCATAAGGTCAAAACAATGCTGAAAATTTTTGCTTGTGATAACTAGGTGGAATTGTACCAGATCTGGGTCCTATGGAAAAATATCAGTTAAGCGCAGAAAATGCAGTAACTCACTCCTCAGTCCTTGAGCAGTCTCACTTAAATCTCTGATTAAGGCATTCCTAGTCTATTCTTTGAAAATTATTTAAAAATGGTTGATTATGAATAGGTGAAAAAGGCTTTTGATTGCAACCATATTTTTCTATACAGTAGACTCTCTCAAATTTCGCAACCCTTAAATCTGCACATTATTTACAGATGTAAACAATGAAACATTCAGTTTTGATTTAGGGACAAAATTTGACTTTTATATTTTTATATCAATTCCATACATATTTTTATTTGTAATTTTCATTAATATTACTGAATTCATTTGTTTTCATGAAGGAAGAATAAATTTATTTGTTAAAAAATTCAAAATATTGCTGATATCACTGGTAATCACAATCTTTTTACCAAATGTATTTATGTATTAACGAAATTTTTTGGTTATTAAGTCTGGCTAATCTTGAAATAAAACTTTTTTTATTTTGTGATTTTGATGTGAATTAGTAACGTATCTTTGTAAAGCGAATTTCATATGAAAATTGCATCTTATCTTTATAATAAATATTTATTCATACATTATTGATTATTAACTTGACCTTTCCTTTTAATATTTTAATCATGTTAAAAATTATCTAAATTTTGTTATTTCTGTTCATTACTTATTTTAATGTTTTATTATGTAGTAAGCCTTCAAATTACTGTTTAAAAAATGTAAAGAAAGCAATGACCAGAAATCTACAAAATTCTAAAATCTGCAAAACCTCTAGTCCTAAAGTGTGCGGATTTGGGGGAGTCTACTGTATATCGGAGTTGCAATTTTTAAATTTTCTTTTTTCATTATGGTTTTATGTACAAACTTAATAAATAATTCCAATATCATTAAGTATATTTTTCATGCCATATTCATATATATAAGGTAATGGCCATAGTTCTCATGCTTACTTTATTTAAATTGATAATGCATTATTTGAAGAAATAAGTTTTAAAACATTTTAATCACATTTTCATTCGAAAATCCTCAGAAAGATTAATACAGTGGCCTCCCTTTTAACCAGTCTCGTCTTAACCAGAATTTCACTCTAACATGTTGAATTTATTTCCAACATCAGGCAAATTTCAAAAAAGAGAATGTTAGTACTAAATAGATTCACATTGACCTACACCAGTGTTGAATTCTTTGTGTAGTTTGAAAGGGGGGGGGGGGGATATCCCCAAAGAGCAATGGCTTCTTCCTTCAGAAGATTTGATATATTGTATTGTTAACTGTCATAAGTGCAACTCTCTCCTTCCCGGTGCTCTATAATCGCTGATCTATCTGAAAACTATTTTATACAAATATTTAAAAAGTTTTTAATTAATGCAGAAAATATTACAAAAAAATACTGTTAAATTTGACGTTTTAAACCGAATTTTCCGAAGTGTTAGATCAGGGAACGAAAGTAATAATCAAACTGAGAAAGTATTTAATTTTAAATCTAATTCTAGAGAAGTGAGCGAAAAATGAGATCATACGGCGTCTTATAAACTCTCCTAAAATCACTTCAGTAAGTTTCATGATTTTACTTTTAAAAATCAGTCTAAAAATAAATCAGAAAAATTTGAGCGTTTGAGGATGGAAAAATATTTTTTCAAATACACTCTTAACACAATGGTATCACTCAATTGAAATTGTGGTTTGCTTTTCTTGAAAATGGTCAACATAGTATGATCCTTTCTTGTATTTTGAAAAAAAAATCAAATAGGTAATCATCTTGGGTAACTTTTTTGTTTTACAAAATATAAGTTGTTTTCCAAAATTAAAGGTACACCTGAGTCATAAAGAAAGAAAAAGTTTTACTGAATGCATTAGTAACATACATTGAAACTTTGAACATTTAATCTTTCTCTTAACGTTTAATCCCCAAGTTTATAAGGACTTCGGTTGGCAGAATGCCAAACCGCTTCCATTCACACAGTAGGAAGAGCTCTGTTGCCAAGATATCCTCTATGCATCAATGCAAACAATGGACAATGTTGTTTTTTATTTTAGGTTCTGAGGACAATTTTTTTTAATTAAATGGATTGTGCAGCTTGTACTAGTTCTTGGATCAGGGATTTCAAAATATGTATATATTTTTCTTTATTTTTGTGGCTTTTTATAAAAGCATATTATTTTATTTTATTTATTCTGCATTTATATTTGTGGCTCTCACAAATTTCCCAACTGCTTGACGACTCTGCGATTTTTATTCGTAAATTGAGATCCTAAAACTTTAGTAGCTTGTTCAAAATCGTGCATTAAATCGTTTAACCCTTTAATGGGCAAGCAATTATGTCTTTATAATATTGGATTCTCACTGGAAAAATCGAAAAAAAAAATAATGAGAAAAGGCAATTTTTTTAACATTTTGTCATCAAATTAAAAATATAAAATTTCAGTAAAAGTTTCTGCCTAGAATCTCGTTTAAATTAAGTGAGATAAAATATACCTCACCGCCCCTCAAAGGGCTCACCAAGCGTGAATTTTTGTGTTCAACGTCGGTTGCTTGGTTTGTGTACAGGATTTCGGTTTCATCACTTCTCAATTCTTGAGAATAAGATGATAAATCAAGAGAGGTAGGAAGTAGAGGCACTGGTAAATCTGAATTGTGTGGTGCAGGTCTAATAGTTGAAATATATTTGGGAAACACAACATTTGCCTTGTTTTTTCTGTCGAGCCTTTTATTTTTGATAAATAAAATTATCAATCTTCATGACTAGCCGATTCTCGCCATAACATTGGAATAGCAAAAGTAAAAGATTTTATTTTACCTCGAGTCCATTTCCCTAAATGTTCAACTCGTGTGTGAAACTATATATAGCGCCCAATTTTTCCCTTGGTCACCAAGTTTCATACCGAAGTCAGCATAATATGCCTTAACAAAATCGGTTATGCTCTGCTGCCTTTTTAAAACTGTACGTACGTATCCAACACAGAAGTAACAACATGAGTTCGGTATGTTTATACAGCTTTTTAATGGCATATTGCTTTAAGAAACTGACAAAACAATAATAAGATATCGATTTAAACGAACAAAACAAACGTACGTTCTGTTTACAAATGTGCGCGAGAAAATAGCGCCTTCTCAGTCAAATATCAATAAATTGTATCACCTTATTCATCTGCAGTAATTTTACCACCCTATACAAAAAAAAAAAAAAAAAAAAAAAAAAAAAAATTATGACGAACGAAAATTATGCGTACAGCATAGATTATGAAATACACTGGTGTGCAAAATTTAAGGATGGAGTCCCAAAATACCAATTTTCAAGGGATTTTCAAGCGATAATTTTCACGTGAATATTCAACAGGAAGTAATATAATTCGAATAATTACCATCCCTGCATAACAGCTAGTCCATATAACATCTCATTCAGGTCACACAAGAATCACAGTCACTACGGTGAAACAAAAAAATAGGAAATTTCATACGTCTCTTTTATGAGTCTCAAATGACTACTATATGTGACTCCACTGTCAGGTCACTGCGACTGATGCTTTAGGACGAGTCACCAGGTGACTTCACAGTGTTGTTTTATTCAGACTCGTGTGACTGTCATTTGGAGGCTCAATTTCAAAGTCATTGTGAATGTTGCATTATGATAAATCACCAAACAATGTCCCATTAAAGTCACATAGTGAGTTTTCACCACTTTTCACAGTGTTTACTTCACAGTAGGGTATTTGTTACCATTTAACAAAGTCTTGTGACAAAAAGTCACCTGGTGACTCGTCACAAAGCAGCAGTCGCAGTGACCTGACAGTGGAGGCACATATAATAGTCATTTGAGACTCATAAAAGAGACGCATGGAATTTCCTATTTTTTGTTTAGCCGTAGTGACTGTGACTCTTGTGACCATGTGTGACCTGAATGAGATGTTATATGGACTAGTAGCTGTTATGCAGGGATAATAATTATTCGAATTATATTAATTCCTGTTGAATATTCACGTGAAAATTATCTCTTGAAAATCCCTTCGTCTTTAAATTTTGCACACCAGTGTACTTTCTACCGCAGACATTGGGAATCCGTGTTGATGTTCATATAAAACATATTGCACCACCTGGCATTGGAAGGTGAAACTAATGGACGTTGCTTTGCATGTGCAACTCGCCTACTGCACAATGCCGGTAGCAGTAGGGACACGGATTGGCGTTTCGTTCGGAAGACGGATTGTTCAGAACATTTGTGCGCACCCTGGCGATGAAAAATAAAATCAACAAATTTTGCAGACCATACGAAGCGTGCCCGCTATACAGTATCGCAGGCAGCAAGAGTACATTTCGGAGGTTTATTTAGTTTAGTAGGTTTATTTGGGTCCCTTTTCGGTGGTAATTGTGAAAACAATATTTTTTAGTTTGTGCACGGCACGCCCAATGTACGGTAGAATTCGAAATCTGTCTAACACAACACGCAGTCATTCTGTTTTGAGATATTTTTTAAATTTCTATATAAATCGACAATACAAGTATTCAAATTCATTTGGTAAAATTGAGAGGCCCAGGCAATCCAAAGTGGGTCAGCTAGTTTATTTATAATATTTTCTCTATAATAGTTTATTCGGTTAGCTAGAAAGTAATTTCGGTTTTCACATATGAAGAGCATTATGTATTATTTTAAAAATAAATTTTGCCGGTGATGTTCTTCGCATTTTGCTATTTGATAGCAGTGACATTGAGGTTGCTTTAGAAACGCTCACAGTGTGATTTGGTTTGCGCCTTTTAGTTGGGGGTCAATTTTAACGTGGAGTGCAAAAGCGAACATTTTAGGCATCGTTTGCTCTTTATTTCTGTACAGGAAAAAAGTTGCTAAGTCTTATAAAGAGATGTCGTTTTATGATGGTAGATTTATATTATTTTTTTATTATACCTTTTATTTAATATATGTATTTAAATTTTATTTATTCTAATTTTAGTATTTGTAAATTTGCGCCTTTTAGTTGGGGGTCAATTTTAACGTGGAGTGCAAAAGCGAACATTTTAGGCATCGTTTGCTCTTTATTTCTGTACAGGAAAAAAGTTGCTAAGTCTTATAAAGAGATGTCGTTTTATGATGGTAGATTTATATTATTTTTTTATTATACCTTTTATTTAATATATGTATTTAAATTTTATTTATTCTAATTTTAGTATTTGTAAAATTAGGAAATTCATCTGACAAGGTAACAAGGAGTATATTCTAGATACAATGGCTCAAATTTTATTTCAACTCAGTTTTCTGTGTTCATTTACTCTTAAATTTCTTTTCCAGGAAAAGTTTGAGATATGCAGCAAGATATTTCTGTACAAGACCTTTTTGAAAAGGCAACTTCTCACCCACAGCAAGAAAAATTGTTTGGCTGTGAGATATGCAATAAGACATTCTCTCATAAGAGTTATCTAAGAAGTCATCTGTTAATCCATACTGGTGAGAAACCTTTTGTATGTGAAATATGCAGCAAGAAATTCTCTCGAAAGGGTATTTTAAGCAGGCATATGTTAATTCATACTGGCGGGAAACCCTTTGTGTGTGAGATATGCAACAAGGAATTCTCTGACAAGGGTAATTTAAAAAGTCATCTGTTAATCCATACTGGTGAGAAATCTTTTGTGTGTGAGGTATGCAACAAGAAATTCTCTCACAAGAGCAATTTAAGTAGACATCTGTTAATTCATACTGGTGAAAAACCTTTTGTGTGTGAGATATGCAACAAGAAATTCCCTAGAAAGAACGATTTAAGACGCCATCTTGTAATTCATACTGGTGAGAAAACTTTTGTGTGTGATATATGCAACAAGAAATTTTCTAGAAAGTACCTTTTAAGCAGCCATCTCTCAATTCATACTGGGGAGAAATCTTTTGTATGTGAGATATGCAACAAGAAATTCGCTCTAAAGAACGATTTAAGAAGACATCTGTTAATTCATACTAATGAGAAATCCTTTGTATGTGAGATATGCAACAAAAAGTTCTCTCGAAACAGTCATTTAAGCACACATCTGTTAATTCATACTGGTGAAAAACCTTTTGTGTGTGAAAAATGCAACAAGAAATTCACTGATAAGAGTAATTTAAACAAACATTTGTTAATCCATATCGGTTAGAAACTTTTTGTGTGCAAAGTATGTAAGAAAGGTTTTTCTCACAAAGAAAATTTAAGCAAACATATGACAATTCACACTGGTGAGAAATCTTTTGTGTGGGAGATATGCTGCGAGAAATTTTCCAAAAACAGCGATTTAACCAGGCATCTCTTAATTCACACTGTGGAAAATCCTCTTGTATGAAACAATAAATTCTCTCAAAATGCTGATTTAAGCATGCATCTGTTAATTGACACTGGGTAAGAAACTTTTTCAGTGTGAGATATGCAATAAGAAATTCTTTCAGAAATATTCTTTACGCAAATATCTTTTAATTCATACTGAAGAGAAATCTTTTGTGTGAGAGATAAGTGCCAAGATAGTCTTTCAAAAGATTGGTTCGAGGAAGTATCTGTTAATTCATAGTGGTGAGAAATCTTTTATGAGAGATTAACGAAGATAATTTCCAAATAAAGCTATTTAAGTGCTAAATTTTGCTTCTAAAATTTGTTAATTGCAGTTAACTTATCTTAGAATATTCCAGAAATAAAAAAAATATATATTTTTTATCATTTACGTGTGCAGAAGAGACGAGAAGAGTGATCATTAAAAATTTGCCTATTTAAACCTATAAATCAAGAGATCAAGAGCTATACCATGAGCCCTGGCGAACGCAATTTTATTTTTATCATATTTTATATCGTCTGAAAATTATTACAAATCTGTATTTTTTACATTTATAAGCCTGTAAAATTGTATAATGATTGATAGTATTTAAGTTAAATAAACATTTTCTTAAACCTTATTTCTCACGGCAAAGTTCCTTGATGGTAAAATTGATTTTCTTATAAATATTTAAGATGAAAATAGTAGTTTTGAAAAGAGTATGGCCCCCTGACTTGCTTATAATATTGAAAAAATAATGTGTGTGTAAGTATGTTTGATACACTGGTTGTTCCTTAAAAAGGTAATAAGTCTAATGATATTTACTTGGTAAAAGTGTTTTGAAATTATGCTTTTCTCATCAGGATTATATTAAAAGAAAAAAATCTAATTTAATTGTCATTTCATTACTGATAAATGTTGTAATATTTAAAGTTCTTTAATTTCAAGATCGCCTATTCTGGTTGTTAGTTCGTAAAGGAATAACAGTATGGTGAGATGTTCAAATGCTGGAACTAAAAACATTGAAATATTTGTTTACCTGAGTCAATTCAATCTCCAAAACTTTTTAGCATGCTGGAAAATTGTTTATGACTTCGATGTAGCTCATGTCCGTCTTAATGAGTTATTAAGTCTTATTGAGTTAATGTCTTAACTCTTTCGAATATGCATATTAGCATGTAATTGATGTAAGATACAGAGGTTTAGTATGCCACATTCGTTCTTGAAAATGAATTCTGTACTGTCAATCAGGGTAACATTGCTATACTTTTAAGAAACTTTGATCCATTCTGTCACGGTGGACTTAAAGAATTATTTCCAGTGAGCTGCCAAACTCACACTAGTGCATCTATCTATATTTTAAGACTAAAACTTTGCCTTTAACTCAAGTGATCTAGCAGATTTAATCTTTTTTTTGTCTCTTGGATCAAATTTACTCTGATTGTAGCATTTGTAGATCGTTCAGAGGGATGCTCAAAATAATTCGATTTTATAATATGGTCTATGTGGAAAATATTTTGTGGTTTTTTATTTTACATTATTTGAAAAAAAATATTAAATGAAATGAGTATGAATTTCTGAGATTTCCTGAAACATTCTTTCTGTAGAATAGGGGGTGCAAAGTATTTATTTTGCATTTATTTTATTTTCCGTTTACATTTTGTATATTGTCGTTTGTAAGTATTACTTTTTTCAAAAGAAAAAATAATGAAACGAAGCTATAATTGAGATTTAGAAAAATTATCAAAACACCCACTCTTATCTTTAATGTAGAAGTAAAGATAGTGAATACAGGGATGATAATTTTCAGTTTTCACCCGATTCCTGCATAAAGCAAACTGGATATTGCACATCAAACATAGCAAATGAGGTGCGTTCGTACTATAACAAAGTTTTAAAAATACCAGGTTTTGGTGTAATAGTATACAGTACATCAAATATAGTATCGGCCGAAATCTTTTGTGTGCCCTTGTAAATATCATCTGTTTTCTATTATACAAAAAGTAACTTGCAGTAAACCTCAGAACCGTATATAAATTTCATAAAATGTGAAATTGTTTAATAGTAGTAACGCAGTAGAACAGTAGTAAAACAGTATTTCCCCTCTATATCATTGTCTAATCGAATACATTTATGTTCCTGTAAATTAATAAAAAATATTCTTAGTGCAACAGATTGTTGAGAATGTATTTTTTAAGTATATGCTTCTTAGGTACATATAAATTCTATTGTGTTCGAAACAGTATAACATCATTTAAATTCTCTTGAAATTATTTTTTTCCATTGACCGTAATGTAACAGAATGCTTTTGATTGTTTCTGTAATTAAACTATGCATCCGATTTTCATAAAATTTAAAATAACGCAATAAAATTATGGAATAGTTATATATTTTAAATTTCAAGCGATTCTCTTGGGTAGTTTTTGCTCTGTTATATCTGAACGACGACTATAGGTGTTAATTATTTTTATAATTACGAACGCACCTA